>JAUYWH010000018.1:23991315-24038561 GCA_034779795.1 Ctenopoma multispine
CACGCAGACACGGGGAGAACATGCAAACTCCACACAGAAAGGCACCCGGCCGACCCCGGGAATCGAACCCGGGTCCGCCACAATATAACTAAATATATTAAATTTTAAATTTAAATATATTTTTACTCTCTGTTTGTATGTGAGTTTGACTTTATGATGGTATCCTTACCAATATCTACAATAACAGAGATTTGCCGAGCTTTGTGTATCATTTTCTTTCATATAGGTGTTACACCAAGGGCAGGTAGGAGTGCCTTCACAGCTCTACCCTGGTTTCCTTACAGCTGTCAGCGTGTGGTTTCCTAACTGTGCCTAGATGCACAATCAAAAGATTTCACTCATTAAAAAGAAAATAAAACTACAATGGGGAAAAACATAAAAACCTGCACGCCCGGTAAAAATTGGTAAACCCTGCACCCTGATCTGAGAAGTGCTTGATGCTACGAACTGAAAGTGAGCAAAAGATGAACAAAGAGGGATTTCTCTTTTGCTCTTGAAATGCATATATTGCAGTGGATGAGTCATTGCTGACACCCATTTTCTTTTATGCTTAGTTTGTGGCAGTTCCAACCTCGTGACCAACACCTAAGGTCACACTCTGGTAGTTCAGGCTTAATAATATGCTGGCTTTTGTCTGTGTGGATGTTGTTTTATTGATTTATTCATAGCCCCGAAGGAAATATCCGCAGCATTCCACCTGCTCCTCCAATTTCCTTACCGAGGACAGCAAGATACAAATAAAGGAACACATGCACACTCACACAGACATGCACTCTGCGTAACTATGGTGCTTTCACAAAGAATGCAAGGTCCTGTAGCCTAGGGAGAATTCCACATCAGCCATCTAATACATCTAATCTTCGCATCCAACGTGATACATTTATGTGCAGTGGACTTTGTGTTGAAGGAAAAGCATTGTGGTGTTATATTCAGCTATTTGTTTCATCTGGTGAGACAAAAAAGTCAGGTAAACATGACCCCTTTCAACTGGATCTCATAAATCTCACTTTCAGAAGCCTCCTCAATAGCTGCTCAGTATGACTATAACGTGTCACTTTCACATACAAGTGCTAGCCTGCCTATAGTATGTGCTGTACATCAACATCAGCACAGCTGTAGCATGCCAGTTGCTTTCTGTGTTAAGATGCAGGAAACCAAATCGAAAGCTTATCTGTATGCATACTGGCAGCAGCGCAGCACAGTGTAGTTCAGTGCAATCTTGTCACTGCAGCGCATTTTACAAAAAGACCAGTGACATAGACAAATGAGGTTAGTATGTTACTTTAAAGACAAAATGAGAAGAAACTGTTTCTTGAACAGTTCACTTAGTGTGACTGTGTTGTGATTTTCTTTGCTTAACAATTACATTTCATCTTTAACTCGAAAAGGAAAACTCAGTGTAAAAACTCGTTGGCTGTCATTTTTGTGGACGAATTTTATCAATTGGCTTAAACCGCCTCCAAACCAGCCACTGATCTCTGACCCTTATTCACGCTTGCTGTCACTTCAGCTCTAAGGCCTGACAACAAAGAGCAGCTTTTGTTCTCTGAATTACTCTTCATGCACACTCTTTGCTGCCTCACTCTGCTGCTTGCAGAGGAATGAGGTAAATAAAGGCTGGAACTCTTGCAGGGCAAAATCCAAACTATAAATTCACTATGCTGTAAATATCAGATTTTGTTATTAGCTAGTTGAAGTCAGAGTCTAGTCTAGGTAAGCACAACAACTTACAGTAGAAGGACAGACATGACAAGATGCCACTGAATATATGACATTCAGGTGCTTCAAAATCTTTCAGAAGGGAAGGAAGTGGTATTTTACTGTTCAGAAAAGAGGTATTGTATATCACAGGTTTTGATATTTAGATCAGAGGTGCAGATGTAGCTTAAAAGCAAAATGAGACATTTGCTAGAAAACACAAAAAAATGTGAAAATTATTGTTTGTGGTAAAATACAGCTTGTGGCATCATATTTGAGGGTGTGTGTGACGGTAATTATGCAAAACATGACAAGCAAAGACAATGCTAACATGCTGTTCTTTTTTGTATTCTCTGTACATGTTAGTTACCAAGTTTTGCAGGTTTTTGGTCATAAGCCAAGCAAACCACGGGACAAATAAAAACTTAAACACTATAATGGAGCTAAGAAAGTTTCTGTGACAAAATATTCAATTGTTTATTTATTGTATGTATTTCAGTATTTCAGTCCGGACCAAAGATGTGGATCAACCAACCGACAGTGCAGCTAGCATTGTTAAGATGGAGATTAGCTGAGTAAATAACAGGTCCACACAGGATACAATATATATTGGCCACAATAGCAATATGTCTCAGTACTTTCGATTCTGCAGCACACGGTGTAATAGAAGATAACCTGCAACATGTCATTATGGACGTTTTATCACCTGAGTACATTTGCTTTGGGCTGAGTTGGTTGATGGGTTAACTTGTAACATTTTCCCCTTGGTTTAGTTTCACAAGTTTAAAACAGGTGACGAAGGGAGCTGTGAAACATCTATAAACTTATCAGTTTGTGTCTAAAATGTGCTGTATTTTATGAAAGGGAAAACTATGAGCACATTTCATTTGTTTTCTGTATAGTTGTATATGCTGCATAGTCAGTGTCAACATAATGTATTATCTTTAGATAAATATAGAAAGAACTGTTTGGGAGATGTAGCCAACTTGCAAGAGTTTTGACTGACAAACACTTTTGCTATAGGAGCTATGATGCTCTCATGTTTTGCTCGAATAGTCGATAGTCGATAGTCGAAAACGATAGTTGCATTTCCATTGTCTTTTGTTTCTTGCAGGTCATTTCACATAGTCTTAAGTGATTGCTTTTGTTTTGCCACTTGACAACTGCCGTTCATCTGCCACCACAAGGAGTCTGCTGTTAGTGCCACTTTGGTTACGTCAGTCAGAATGGTTACAGGCTTAGTTTCACTTTAAATCAGTGCTGAAGAAAATAGATACTTGGTGGCAGTGTATCAGTAAGGTACGGAGCCCCTAAAAAAATATTTAGGTAAAGTAAGTGGTAGGAAATAAAAGTTTCAGTTTCAGAGGTAGAAAAAAAATTCAGACGTGGTAGAAAAAAAAAATTCAGACAATGTGGTGCAAAAAAAAATCAGACAATGTGGTGCAAAAAGAAATCAGACAATGTGGTAGGGGGAAAAACATCAGACTCCCCGCCCACAGGGTAGTCAGGCTGGCGAATGTGACCATATATCTGTGGCATTACTGTGGCTTTAGCTATGGGCGACTTGGGCAGCCTCGCAGAGCAGCATGTTGCGGGGGTCGGCATTGCCCTTTCCCACATTAACATTCAGAAAGGTGGTGATTGGTTTCCTTTAATTCCTAATTAAACTTGTTTGATTCCAGTTTATAATACACTAATGTGCAACGTTCTGGACAGCTGTGTCTGCCAATGTCCACCTGTGATGTGTTCACATCCTGCGGGTCTGTAGTCACATTCACCGGCCTAATTAACGTGTGGTCTGGGAGTCAGAATTTTTGTTTTCTACCACATTGTCTGATTTTTTTTTTCTACCACATCATCTGAAACTTATTTCACCTAAATATTTTTTTTTCTACTACATGACCCAAAGTGGTATATTGCCATAGCGATTTTCTTCTTCCACCTGTAACTAAAATCCAACACCTCAATGTATCTTTCAATATCTCAGGAACTTCTAAGATTAATTTTAGAATATATTTCACCTGTCTGTCACATTTATCAGCTTTCCGTGCCACATAGTTTTGGCAGCCAAAACTTCTCAAGATGATTAATATATATAATGTAACAAGTGAGTCATACCTCTACATTATGCAGTCGTAGTAGGAAGACACATAGGAAAATTTACTGGAAAACACAAAGCAGCCGTTTGAGAGGTCATAAGGGCCATGTTCCTGTCTTGTTCACACGTTTTTAGGTTTCTAGAGGTTCTGCAAGCGTTTACACATAAATGTGTGTGTTGTGTTAACACTTTGTGGCTATCAAATTGTGAAGTACTAAAATGTGAAGACGGCTCTGGATCAACAAGTTTCATAATGACTATGGACTTGGTACGGTAAAATGAGAAATGCTAAGCATAGAGAATGTGAACAGTGAGTGGGTGTGCAATTCGCACACACACACACGCACACTTATGCCAGTCTTTGGTCAATGGTTCTCGCCCACACACACACACACAGACACACAAGAGCTAGGAAGTGAGAGAAAAAGGGGAAATTCTTGAGCTGAATTGATGTCTGGGACAATAAAAGAGAGGGTGTGGGGGTAGAGAGAGAGTTAGTTTACATGTCATTCCAATTCAGTGAGTTAAAACGCTGCATAAGAGATGAAGGATATACAGGTTTGCATTGAGGAAGTAAATAAATGTTGTAATAAAATGTCACATTACTGTCTTATTTACAACATTGGTGCCAACATAGCTTGTGCTCTGTGGAGAATATTTCTACATAGTGTTAAGGGTTCAAAAGTGTGACTGGAGAAAAAGTTGTAGATCTCACTTTTGCACAGAATGGTTTTGTGTTGATGGTCTGGGGTCACTTGTGCCTTGTCTCAAACGAGAACTTAGGCTTCCGCTGTGCGTTCACACATATAGTGAGCTGTGCATGGGTGACACTGGTTTGTTGTCTCTCTAAGTGCAAGTGGAGAAATTCTTCATCAATATACTGTGTCTAGTCAGAGAGCCGTAATGACAGCGGTTTGAGTGAGGCTGATGTGCGTCACACACTAATGCTGTGTGTGAATTCACCACCAGTGTAATGCTGAATGACATGTCATCACTTCACCCAAAACACGACTCTGTTCTCAAGGGTTGGTTTAAATGTAGCATAGGAGTATGTGCAGCTATTACTAAACCTAGGCAGTTTAACGTGTTCTTATTTCTGATTAGTTTTTGAAAATACCCTGTGATTTTTATTTTTGTCATGAGATATTTTTGTTAAAAGCTTTTCAAGTTGTAAATGCGAGATGAACCAAAGACTAAATTAGGTGCAAAAACATATTGTCACAATGTTATGTTTGGACAAATCCAAAGTAAACATAATACCTTATTCATTCAAATCAACTGAAACACCACGTTGTATGCTATTTATATAATATTTTACTCCCCCAATGTAACTGTAAAGCATCTGTATTTAACAAAGTCAGCAAACAGTCGTAGCTATATTTATGATCAGTTACTACCACAGATGTGATACTAATTGATTTGCTGCTTGTCTGTATTACTCAGGTCTGAACCACTTGTTGGCTGACAGCCTCTGCTGTGACTATTCACCCATCGGGCACAACATTAAAAACACTGAGTGGCTGTAGTAAACCATTGTGGCTATAATAGAACTGTACTGCACCTATACATGTATTGTGGAAATTTAATGTTCAACAGTGTATTAAGCTTTACATGAAACTGTCACCGCTTAAGAAACATGGTGTACCACCAACTGCTTGTTTGTCAGCGACTGTGTTTATATAATTTATTAGTTATTATAAACCACTGTGAAGCTGATCCTTAGCACATCTACCCCACACTTTCATGTCACTCTTGAATTATCAGAAAGGGAAGTACCAAAAGAGAAAAATGTATGTTGTGTAAATTATGCATATCAGTGTGGCCGGAACTTTATGCACTCAAGTGGAAGATGTTAATATCACATTATATCATTACGGCATTGCAATGTTATTAATGTTAGTAATATTGTGTAAATCAGCAGAAATCCTTTAAGCCATTCAATGGTCTACTGAACAGGTTTATTTGGCCTAAAAAAAGTAAAATATGTAATGAGTATGCTTGAGGGATCATCAAACGAGATGTGTTTATTCTTTTTTTTTTGTTTTGTTTTGGTTCTTTTACATTTGATTGACACAGGTATGAGCTCTATAAAAATATATTGTTGTAGCCAGTGTCGGGCTGCTAAATCCTACTGCTAATTAAGCTTAGTTTGAGCTGCAGCTAGCCTCAGCCACACCAGTTCTCTACATTTTCTACACTTCTGTCTGCAAACAATTCCATATCAGGCAATACTAAAAAAAGCAGTTCAATCTTTTAAGTAATGTCAAAATTCAGTTATGTGCAATGAAATACTGTGATTGTACATAAATCATATACTGAGTCTTTTATTTCATGCACTTGTAATTAGCTCTAACAGATTCACATGACCTGTGCCGACTTTGTGTAAATGACTATGAAGCAACACAACACTGTGGTTATTTTAATTACAGTAAATAGCAGTGAGTGATGCTGTTGAAATTTTACACTTCAAGGTGATAAAATGGCGTTGAAATATCACATAGCACAAAATAATTCTTTGTAACTTGTGGCTTAAACATCAAACCAACAGTCATATCATATTTGACAAAGTACCAGGGAGCTGTGTGTTTGTGTGTGTGTGTGTGTTTCAGTCTGTGTCTGTGGATCACTGTGGGGTTGCTCCAGGCTCAGGTCAATCTTGAGTGTCAAGTGTGTGTTTCAGTGTACGTTGTTATAAATAGCCAGTTGACCACCCCAGACTATGCAGCTTCCTCTTACTCTCTGCTTCTTTTGGTCTGCTTCTTGTGTCTTGTGTCTTGTGTCTCCGCTTTGTCTGTGGTTCAACTGGTTCCTGTGAGTCTAGCGATGTTGAGGACAACCGCGAGAGCTCTATTTCCCTCCAGAATCAGCTTCTGCGTCTCTTTCTTGCAGATATTTGTTGCACATATTGTTCCGTAACTCCACGCAGCCACAGCTGCAGTGTTTGTTGTATTTGAAATTGTAAGGTGCGACTGTGAGTGTGTCAATGCTCTCACGGACAAGTGCATCATCACGTGGGCAGCATGTAAATCTTGTTTGTCTGTGTGATGAAAACAGTGTGGAATGACTGCATCTTTGGCAGGAATTGAAAATGAAATGCGTGTTTGTGGTTAGTTGGCATTCAAACGTCAGAACACTCATGATTCTCACATTGTCTAAAATGATGCAAAGTTAGGTTTTTCTTTTAGGGAACTTGATTTAGTATTCTTCTGGATTCCAAACACTTTAATGTATGCAGTGTATTTACATTCAAAACACTGATATCTATATCACCTTAGAAAAGGAAAGTTCAGCTTGGTATAAAGTGAGAGAAGGAGTGAATTATTGGTCCACGTGCATGTGTACGGCAGTCACAGAGGAAGAGTGTTTCCATTGATAACAGCACAGAAAGATCCCTGTGTGTATTTTGAGCCTGACCTCATTTGTATTCATTGGAAAGTACCATACAGATAACAAGACAGGGGTCTGGAAAAGAATAGTATCATTAAAAAAACTTAATATGTTGAACATGCTGGCCTGAGGTATCTTGAGCTTTGTGTTTTATATAGGATGTGTGTCTGCACATAGTAAGAATGTAGGAGATATGATTGTTGCCTTCATGCACTGCACTTCATCAGCAACTTCTTGGAGTAGTAGTTCTAATATGCTGGCTGACTGTACTCCCTATTCAGAACTAAATTAAACAGGTAGATTTGTTCTAGGTTTAAAAATGTATTTCATCTTCTGTTTCCTGTGGCAGATGAAGCCCCACCTGGCCGATTATCTGACGGTTGTGCTTATCGTGATCATCACCCTATCTATAGGTAAGACTTAACCACACTGGTAAAACAAATCTTTATCTCAAGCACCTTTATTATTACATTCTCACAGCTGTGCTGCTCCACCATGTGCATTTTTTATGTGTAAAGATTTAGAAATAATATATCTAATAATGTATTATAGTAGAAATATCAAACACACACACCCACCATACATTGTGTCAAAAGATGATGTAATGAGATTTTAAATATTTTGTAGACACATAAAATCCCATCCAATGCAGTTAACTTATAAAAAGATCTGTCTGACATTCAGCATCTTGAAGCAAGGCAGGATATATTAAGCATGGGCTCATTTTAGACGTATGATTTTTATATCTGTGGTTGGAAATTGTGCAAAGACTCTGCAAGAGTACAGAATGAAAGCATGAAACTGGAGGAGTTGCTGACAAAGTGGCATTTTCCTGAATTCCTAATCTACAAAGATTTGTTGTGGTAACGCACCTCATGCTGGAGTGGGAGTAAAACACGCACTGTGGCCTTGGTGCGTAAGCACAGTCTTCTGTAATATTTGTGAATATATCTAGACACGTGACAAAAGACACACAACCGCTTTCGTTAATGTTTTGCGTGTCTGTTTGTTGTATGTTCTTCACTCAGCTGACTGGAATCACACTGGTTTTCTAGAATTCATACCAGCTAGACAAAGTTATGGTTATCATTTTGGTGACCATAAAATTATATTTTAAATGATATTTTGTTTATAAATAACTCCTTCAGGTCCATCTGCTCCTACCAATTGTCATCATGCAAAACACAACCTTGCAAATCATCTTCTTTTTTAACCAGTTTGTCCGAAGTACCAGCTGAACAATACCAGTAGACTTGGCTGTGATTATCGCACCAGTTCTTCCAGAAACAATTATTTAAATGATCACAGCTCTGATGTAGACTGATTAAATATTTTACATGATTTTCTAACTAGCAAACATTAAATCACTTTTCGTTTCTTTTAGCATCAAGTGACAATGACCTGGAATTAAACTTTTGTGGCATCTGGCACCATGGTGAGGAGGGCTCCCTAAGTCTGAATGTCAACTTCTCCACAGGCTGTAATGGGATCTCCATCTCAGCCAATAAGAACTCGCTGTCAATTGAAGGCCAGATCACCTCCCATTGTAGACGGTTGGATGTGATTCCCCTTGAGCTTCCTTCAAACATAAGTGAATTCTGTCTTTACTGGGAGCCATTGCTGGACCAGATAAATCTGCAGGTAACTATCAGAAGGATTTTAATCCTTTTACTTTATGTGAAAAGAGACAGTGTTTGTCAAGGAGGGAGTCTAAACTTATGGGACTGTTTCTGCATTTTCAAACGGCTTATCAGTGTGAGAAGCATGTCAATCTGTCGTGCCACTCTGAAAGAGAAGGTGTGAAAACACACCCAGCAGTTCTTTATCAGCAACTGCTCTGAGAGCTGATACTGCATGTGTGTGAACGTTGTAGTGCTCATAATACTACATTTAATGTTGTTTAATATTGGCTTAGTTGTTGTTTTGATTTTCTTATTTTGTTAAACAGATTGGGGGAAAGAACTACATTCTTTGTTGGCCTGTCAGCCTGCAAGGCTCCTGCTGCACTGATCTGTCTCATGGTCCCAACCAACCTGAAGCAAACTATGGCATACTCAATGGAAGTGTCCATACTGATATCATCACCCAAAAAATACTCTCAGCCTACACGTTTAGTGGACGACATATCGAATGCAGTAAGCAAGAATGAATGTTATCTACAGTACATCAGTAAATGGAATATGTTTAGCAAATGATGACAGTGAAAGGTTTTATGTGTTATTTTCTGCTGAAGCAAGTCAGTTTTACAACATTGTTGTTAAAGGTTTTTCTTTGTGCATTCAATTGTGCATTAGCATCGATAATCTATAAAATCAAAAGTATCAATATTCAACGATCATACAAATGTACTTTAGAATCTGATTTTTGTTTTAGTAACTTCAGTTAAGTTTAAAATCAAATTACTTTTTTTTTCTTTGTCTGCAGCTACTTTGTGTGAGCAAGCGCTCAGGAGATCCAACACCAGCAGGTAATTTTCTCTTGTTTTTCTCTTTTTTGATGTGGTGTTTTTGTCAACATCCTCCCTCCTCCTGTCTTTAATTGCTGAGGCCACTTCTTCGGAACTTTATGTAATCAAGTGCATAAACTTTGGCCAAAAACAGGAAGTTATGTTATTATGTTAAATTGTGGGGGTTACAAACATAGTCTTACTTTCTTTAAATTATCACATTTAAACCACAGTTTTGAACTAATACTGAGGTGTTGTGTTGTATGTGTGTGTTTACAGATCGTATGAGCATATCTGCGCTCAAAGGTCTGAGGTGGAGATGAAGGCAGATTTCAAAGGCTACAATGTCACATCACCTGTAAGACACACACAAAGAAGGAAAAAGCAAAAAGTTGACCAGAAACCAGAACTTTAAACAATCTTTGCATGAGATTTGCTGACAAGGTCTACAGAATCCTGACAGCGTTGTCTAGACAGGCTCCATCAGCCACATTGTTACCACACAGTGTGGTTTTGCCTCCGTTGCATGTTCAAAAAATGACGCACATCACATTTAAGACACAGACAGAAACTACAGAAACTCGGTGCAAAACCTAAGCAATGATTTATAAAGACAACCATTTCTTAGTAGTCCCTATAGTGAGTAGGCTGTTCCACTTGTGCGCCTGTGTGCATCCATTTTTAATCAGGGCCTGGCTTTCTAGCAGGTGTTTAAACAAGTTAATGACTATTCATTGAAGCTGAGGGTGGTGGTGCTTTGTTTAGGAATATAAGTGAGAGGTTAGTCACATGAAGGTGAGTGATAATAGCATTTTACTGTAGTAGAGGATGGATGCTCAAAGTTAACATTTTTCCTCCAAACTACCTTAAAACAGGCCTATTTGTCTACATACCCAGCAATCTGTAATGGTGCAGATCTACTCATTACAGCACAGCAGCAGGATGGTACAAGTCATTGATTTAGATTTTACATTTGAAAACGTGAGAACATTTTATTTTTGCATTGGTCATATCCTTTATTTTAGTGAATAATCAGGAAGTGATACTCTGTAATAAGTCAGTTTGTGGTTTGGAGTTTCCCTGTTTACTTTCTAGCTGGATAATCTTCAAAGCGAATTGACCCAATGTTCTTTCTCTACTCTGTTCTGTTTTGCAGGCCTCTAAAGGTGCACCTGTAGAGGCCACTGCCATCGTCCATCTACCTGCTGCTCTAAAACGAGCTGCAAAAAACACAAGCAAAGTAGTCTGCACCTTCTTCAACAACAACCACATTTTCCAGGTGAGCCTTTGTTTCCAGTCTGAAAAGAGTTGTCAGCATGACCTGACACATCTGCCTGTCTGTCTGTTTAATGCCTTGTTTCTATTGATAGGCCTGTGAACAGCCTGGTACATTTGTTCTTCTATGTTAAATACTGTCTGAGTATTTGTGTTACTGTGTTCCAGGAGGGTCACAAAAAGGTTAAGGTTCTCAATGATGTGGTGGAAATCACAGTGGAGAACGAAGTTATCGCTAATTTACCTGACCCAATCAGGATTACCTTTCACCATGATGCCATAAATGTAAGTTTCTGTGTGTGTGTGTGTGTGTGTGTGTGTGTGTGTGTGTGTGTGTGTGTGTGTGTGTGTGTGTTTGTCGTCTTGTGTGACTTTATATTGTCACTTTATATAGATTTTTTCTTCAATATAGTTTTTCTTCACTTCAGCTTTCAACATATTTGATGGTACAAAAAGTGATTTGAATTATTTAGTATAACTTAAGGACAAATAATTCTGGTGACCTCTCCTGACCTTTGAATAATTGTTGCACAATTAAATTGCGTTCAATATAGATATATTTATCTGAAATGTTGCACATTCCTGACTGTCCCCTAAACCTGAAATAAATGTTATACTTCTACTGCAATGTGTGGACAGTTTATATCAATTATCACATCAACAATGTTTGCAAATGTCAAACTGCAGATGCACCTTTCCAGTTTGTCTGCTTCATGTCGTCTGCCTCAAAACAGAGAACACACAAAAACCACCTGAAGGTTTCTCTTCTTACCCTATGTCGCAGAAACAGACGGTGTTGTCTATGACTCGAACTGTGGCGAAATGTTATAGATGCTACATTTTTATGGATGTAACTAATGAATGCAGCTGTTTACAATTGCTGCTTCAGTCACTACTGAACTTTAATTTAATATGTATAAATATGGAAAACTATAACACTTCACATTCATGTCTTTATTTCAGAAAACATATTCAAGGAAATGTGTTTCATGGGACACCAGGAAAGGTTAGAACCTATAACAAATATGTGTTATATCATACAGCATAATGACTTATAATAAATATGTATTCAATCAAACACAAAAATCAGTTTATTCACTTTAACTTGTAGAAATGATAATTCTGTATTGTGTCTGTGCAGATCCGCTGCTGGTCAATTGGGCTGTGGATGGGTGTGAGACAAAACCGAGAGGAGAAAAACTCACTGAGTGTCACTGTAACCATCTGACTTACTTCTCTGTGCTGGTGGTGAGACATGCAGGACATACAACTCTCATATTTTGGTGCATGAAGGTGTTGTCGCTCTGCTCATTGCTTTGTGTCCCCTCACAGCAACTGGAGCCTCAACCAGTGCGCCACCTCCTGGAACTAACTGTTATTACATATCTAGGCTGCGCCGTGTCTGGGATCAGCTGTGTGGCTCTCATCATTTATCTCTGCAGGAAGAGGTAATGGTGATGAGGTCTTACACAGTTTATCAAATGAAAAAGACTCATCTTCTTTTGATACTTAGTAACTACTTCTTTCTATTCCTTCCTCCACCTGGCAGACGATTTAAGGAGCAGTCTGCTCCCATCCACTTGGGCTTGGCCGCATCTCTCGCCTTCCTCCATCTTCTCTTCTTTTTAACTGGTGTCCTGGCCAATGTAGGAGGAGAGAGTGTGTGCACCTGGGTGGGGGCAGGTCTCCACTATGCCCTGCTCAGCTCTTTCTCTTGGATGGCTTTACAAGTTTTCCACACCTTCTGGTTGATCTACAAGGTTTTTAGTCCTTCCCCAAAAACCTTTATATGGATGCTGGTCGGCTTTGGTGAGCATGTGAAGTAATATTTCTGAACTTGAATTTTGTGGTGTAATAAAGTAAACACGATATTTACAGTAACCTTTAAAATGTGTTTTCCAGGTCTTCCAGTTGTTCCTGTTGTGGTGCTGAGCTGTGTAGGTGGCATTTATGGAATCAGAGAGGTTTTCTCAAGCAATGATGATACCAACCCATTCCTGATGTAAGTAGATAGTCAATAAATTATTAATGTGAAGTCTCACACATATTTCAACAGCAGTGAAACATCTCAGCAGGGAGATGGGGAATTGTCTGGTTTAGAAACGAAAAATAAGTGAACGTTGTTTTGGTATTTTATTCATCATTCCCTCAAGATTTACACCTGCAGCATCACATTTAGTTGTGTTTAAGCTACGTTGTTTTACTGATGACTTACCTCTACATATATAAAGTTTAGAGCAGGTACTTCAAATTGAGTACAGAATTTGAAAGGTTTCGACTGGTAGGGGAGTACTTTTTTAGTACTTGCACTTTTTCTTGAGTATTGAGTTTGTGTGCATCTGCCTTCTCTGGGTGTTTCCAGGTGCTGGATGAAAAACACCAGGAAAGCGTGGCTGGCTCACTATTTCACCAACATACTGACCTGGATTGTTCTGATGATCTCGGGCCTTGTGATGCTGTTCATGGTCTACAGACAAATAAAAACCAGAGATGAATGGAGGAAAAACCGTGTGGCTTTTCTCAGCATCTGGGGTCTCAGCTGCCTCTTTGGGACAACTTGGGGTCTGAACATCCTGAACTTTGGACCCTTCTCTGTCTTTGTTTTGTTCATCTCCTGCTTTCTGAACTCGTTTCAAGGTGTGTAACACGCTGATCCACTAAAAATGTGTTTTGTCACCCAGATCCAAAATAGGAAAAAAAAGAGTTGAAGTGAACCACTAGAGGCAGCATGTTGTGTTTGTGTTATTGCTATGTTCACACAAGCTTTAACTATTTATGGTCAAATAGTTTCATTGTTGGCTCACAGATTGGTGACCTTGTGTTTTGAGCCAGTTGGTCCATTGTATCAGTGTGGGAATGAGACAATGGCCAAGATTAATCAAGGCCTTCTGTTACTGGTGCCTATCAGAAGAAAAGCTGTTTCCTCTGACATGCAGCTTGTTTTCGATTCCAAAAAAACCACCACTTAATAACCCCTTTGTGGCTGCAGATTGGTAGTTTAAAAAGATAGTTTGATGTTAAAGCTGGTCATAGATAGGTGTTGCATTTAAATTTAATGCAAACTGGAAATAGTACCATGTTAAATTTATACATAAACATTGGACTAAACATTCAAACTGATCTTCATAGATCAGTAAAACCAAAACCGAGTGTTAAGTGATGAGCTGCAACCAAACAGATACTAATTTGACTCAAAGAAAGTGAAACAAAGGGGCAGAGAAGTTTATCAGCTAAGCTAAAGTCAAAGTCACCATACACACATCAGTATTAAACTGCTCAGATATAAAGGTCTTAAATCTGCTGATCTGATCCTGGAAAGGTGAAATAGAAAAAACTAAACGAGTGAATGAATACTGATTTTCACCTGTTCCACTCCAGGCTTCTTCCTGATGCTGCGGTTCTGGATGCTGAACAGTATGCGGAAACAGGCTGGTGGCTCCGCCTTTAGCAGCAGCAACACAGGTTCTACCAGGCAGCGCATGCTACAGGCCCAGGAGAAGAGTTAAATGAACTGAAAAGATGGCAGCAAAAAAGAAATGTATTCTTTACATTGTAAATAACGCAGAGAATGTCGCACCACTCAGTGATACGCTGTAGATTCACTGGTTCATCAGTTGAAGTGCTGCTGGGAAATTAGTACCAACAACTGAGTATCAGACTGACAGTCAGTAAAAAAGCTCCATACATCTCCATCTCTCAGTCTTCTGGTATCTCTTACCACAGACATCAGCATATCAAGGTAATGATGATGAAATGGCAGTTCAGCACATCCACTAGTTTACTAAGTGACATGAACTTACATCACCCTGCCATTGTTGAAGGAGCAAATTATGTTCATCAGTCATCTCATGAGGTGAAGAGTTTAATTTTAAATTTACTCTAGATGTGTTTTGCAAGTAATTAGTTTCATCATAGCTACAGATGACTCTTGGCACATGGTTATGGATAGGCCAAATTATAAATGTGGCCTGTCTGTTCCTTAACCAGATAAACAGCTACAACACAAGTGAAATTAAATATGTGATTCTTCTTCTGTGCGGCAGTGAAGAAGACATGACCCCGTCACTCAGGAACCCAGAATTCAGACCTGGAGTCTGAATTTGTAGAATATCTAGACATAGTCTAGTTGTACAGGACAAAGAATTTATTTGAGTTTTAAAATTGTAAATTGTGGATATGGTTTATTTAGAGAGAATCACGTGGAGGGTAAAGGAATGCTTTGGTTTCTATAGTGTATGTTAAGAAAAAAATATCTTACTGAAGCTCTTGAACCTTAGATAAGCTTTTTGTTTTCAGTTCTGTACTGTGTGCGCTTTTTATAATTAAGCCTTTTTTTAAGTAGCACTTTAGATTTGCAGTCTTTACACACTGTACTTATGGGACCACAGTGAGTTGTCTTTTGTGTTGCTGTGCATAATAGAAGACACAGTTTAAAATAGACAGATGAGCCACAACGTTGAATTTATCTCGTTGTGGTAGTATTGTGATGGACAGAAGTCAGCTTAGGCACTGTCACCTTACACCTGTCAAGTTTGACCAGCATTAAAATATTTCCCAAACTGACCAGGTGGATTTCAGGTTGTGGCTGATCCATGTAATGATTGAATGTTTTATAATAGTGTCCAGAGTTTCAGCTTCAAAATGTGTTTAAACTGAATGTTAGTTCAAATTGTATTTGTCTGGCAGAGTGTGTCTCATGTCAAAAACAAGAATTTTATTGTGAATATGAACCCACACTGGAGTGTTTTTAATACTGTGATGTTTGCACTGTTTTGTTTTAGAATCACTTGGATTATTGTGTTACTATGGATTTATATCAAGTTTAAATAAAAACGTTTTTTATAAAAATGATTGGAACAGTTGTGTGTGTGTGTGTGTGTGTGTGTTTATGTGTATGCAGCACTGCTCAGTAAGCACATTCAAGGCTTGTTTTCCTGTTTTAGTCCCTCCTTATCTGTGCCTGTGTATTTCCTCCCCTGGGGGTTTTAGATTTGTTGTTGTGTTCACAAACCCGCTGCTTGTTTACTGTAGTTCTCAGCGTCTCTGGTACAACTTCGTACCCACAGGTTATATTTTACCATGCTCAAAATGAATCAGTGCCATCTTGGCAGAAGTTGACATTGAACTGAAAAACAGAAAAATGGGGCTGTGTGTATATATATATATATATATATGTGTTCAATCAGATGTGTGTCACTGTAATTCACGAATCTACGCTACACTGGCCTCTACAGAAAGTCCCAGGTTGCCTCTTCTGTGTGTGTCCGTTAACACAGTAATGACACATGCTAGAGGGGCCCATGCTCCTAGCAGAATCACTCTAATGACACTTCTTGTTCTTCACACATTAGCAGTGTCACAACAGTGACTGATGATGTGTGTGCAAATCAATAAGACTTTCAGTGAGTCTTTTTTTTTAAATCACCAATCCAAAATATTTTATTATCTATTTCACAATGAGGCCGATTAGTTGATGTTTTTTTTTTTTATTAATTAAGCAGTGATGGAAAACTTATAACAGGAACATGTCTCCCACAGTGAGACTGTATTGATCCCTGCATTGCTGTAGGCAGGTGTGTGGTTTTTTTTTTCACATGCACAGAGAGAGCAGCGTCACGCGTGACGTCTCCTCCTCCTTTGAGCAGCAGCAGCAGCAGCAGCAGGAGCAGCAGACTGTTGTTGTGCTTTTTTTTACCGGCTCTGATGCGCTGAT
This sequence comes from Ctenopoma multispine, assembly GCA_034779795.1. NCBI lineage: Eukaryota > Metazoa > Chordata > Actinopteri > Anabantiformes > Anabantidae > Ctenopoma > Ctenopoma multispine. The sequence goes on from JAUYWH010000018.1 coordinate 24,007,933, forward strand.
CGGCGGACACCCTGCGGACTGACGGTCAGGACCACAGAAGGGGAGAAGACGAACCATCGGCAGGTAAGAGAGGGACAGAAAAAGAAGCCCTGTGGACGCTGAGCGGTGAACTGTAGCTGTCAAACGGTGACGTGAAGCCGGGGCTTCACCTTCATCTAGACACAGCATCGGGACATAAAAAAAAGAAAGGGAAGTCCCCGTTTATTTGTAACCGTGACGAAGCTGTCCCCGGAGAAAGACGATGCGCTTTTCAGCTTTCCCAGCACCACCCCAGCCTATTATCCGGACAAAGACTTAGCGAACACATCCAGTCCAAAGAACGATAGTTAGATGTTTAACACTTTTATAAAGTAGCATTATTATCACCAATATTATCAACCATAAGGAACCTAACCATGACATCATTACTGCAGGTTGTTTTTCTGTTGGACGACAGGTATTTTCCTTTCATTTGATTCCCGGACGCACATGTGGTTTTGCTCTCTACATGATCTGACTTTCTGTAAAAGACTAGTAGCAGACGGGAAAAACAAACATCTTCCACTGCGGTTGCGACAGACCTTCAGTGTGTGAATTTATTTTCAAAGTTATAAAGCCGAAGTCACATTATTTTGGCGAGTAAAACCGGAACCGGGATCAAGTGCAGATGGGTTTTGTTGTTTTTGTCAACAAAAACAATTTTGACATTGTCCTGACGTCAGGTGTAGTCTGCTGAACTAACTAAAAATCCTGTTTAGCCAACATTTAAGGTTTTTCCCCTTAGTTTTAACATGATCTTATGTAAAGGGACAGTCCACACGTTTTTTAAAATGTCCTTTGTTGATGTTCTGTTTTACACATTTGTCCGCTCGTCTGCTTCACTTATTTTGCTCACTCTTTGATTGGATACAGTTTTCCATTCAACTTTGAAAAATACCTGCAAACCAAAAGGCAGCAGTGTTTTATCAGACATGTTTATCTCTCCAGTCCTCCTCCAATGATGATCTTGTCTGATTACCCAGTGATCTGAAACCAGATCTCATACGACAAGAAGCCACAGTCTGAGAGGAAGAGAAGGAAAAAGGACACCTCCCTCTGTGAATTAAACAAAGCAGTGGGCACCGGTCTCATCCACAGTGTTGACTTTCTCTAAGAGCTATAAAAAAATAACTCTACAAATCAGTAGAACGAAAACAGTTTCCTGTTTGTTTTATTTTGAAAATCATTGCTCCCCTCCCCTGTGCATTTTTTAGCTGCACAACTAAATGAAACATCACATGGTTTGCTGTACTGTGTGTCACACCTATGTTAGCTCTTCTTCAGGATAGTTAACTGAGTTGCATAACGCTTGTTGCATTTCACAGATTGGCACGCGCACACAGACACAGACACACAGACACACACACAAGCTACCAAGCTTTAGCAAAACACAACTTGTTTGACTTGGGATTCAGGGCAAACAGCTTGCACAAAGCTACAGCTGCTTTTTGTGTGTGTGTGTGTGTGTGTGTGTGTGTGTCTGTTGTGGATTGATGGGAGTCCGGTAAACATCAGCGTGGTTATTTTGAGTCACGGGCTGGGCCTATTATCAGCAGATAAACAGGTGGCGCATGGGGAACAGATGTGAGATGTTTGAACTGAAGCATGCACCTTACATGTGCACAGACACACATATTGTCAACAGCCTGAGCTGGCTTCTTGTTTGTCGTTTGGTTTAGATATGAGCCCCTGCTGAGTAAGAAGAGTCCACCTTCTTCCCCTCACCTCCTCTGTAGGTCATCTGTTCATCCCAAATCATCTGTCTTGTTTCTGTGCCTAATCTGAGCTCAGGCCACGACCTCTCTTTTACCGAGTGAGAGACAGATCCACATATCCTGCATTTGGACTGTGACAGATTGATTTCTACTTATTTTGGCTCTGTACCTCACTACAATGGATTTGAATTTATCAAAGAAAGAATCATGATTTGTATAAATGAGTGTCATCTTTAATTGAATGGTTTGTATGAGTATTGGATGTAGCATGTAGTGATTACAGTCATTTTTATTCTCAAATCCCCAATTTTAGTGGCCAGATAAGCATATTAGTTTTAATACTATGTTGCTATTCCGTACAATAAATTGTGGGACCCCCTGATTTTCCAGCGATGCTCTTTTTTATTTCTCTCTCCGTTTCACTTCCTGACGGCATCAGCGCGCCGTCTCCGGGACGTATTTGTGTTGTTACGGTCTTAATCTCTAAACCTATTTTTTTTATTTACCAGGGAAAGAACTCTTGTCATTCACCAGATTTGTTTTTTTGTGCTCTTCTGGGCCTTCGATGTTCCCGAGGTCACCAGTGCATTCTTTCTTTTTAAGGATGAACCAAGTAGTTGATTTGCCAACACCTGATATTTTTAACTTTTTTTTTAATAGACTTTTTTTGACTAATGATGCCCAATGATAGCTTGCTACACTGGCAGTGACATCTCCACATTCATGGTTAACAACAGATACAAATGCAAATTACACACTCATCTGCTTGCTTGTCAAATAACACTCACCTGGCCATGAGTCAGGTGAGTCTATGAATTAAAATGTCCCTGAATTTACACAGTTCATCCAATATTTTTTTGATCAAGCCATTAAATTAAAGGTGACAGTTTACACTTTTAGCACTCATTGATTGTTGCCTATCAAATCCATGGTGGTGGTGGACACAGGCAAAATAAGACAGCAATTTTAACACATCTGATTCTGTTTTGACAGGTTGTTCCAGAGGTTGCCAGAAAAGGACGAAGCCGGTCCTCTGTTCCTTCTGGTTCAGCCCCCTGCAACAACAGGAACTATGGCCGACCGTGAAGAATCCAAGAAGATGAACGGAAGTGCGGGCCACTCTCCGCGTGTCTTAGAGCCGCCCAAAGAGAGCATGCAGCTTAAGAAGGAGATCTCGCTGCTCAATGGAGTCAGCCTGATCGTGGGAAACATGATCGGGTCTGGCATCTTCGTCTCCCCAAAGGGTGTCTTAATCTACAGCGCTTCTTATGGACTGTCGCTAGTCATCTGGGTCATTGGGGGACTTTTTTCTGTGGTTGGGGCCCTCTGCTATGCTGAACTGGGCACCACCATCACCAAATCAGGAGCATCCTATGCATACATCCTGGAGTCATTTGGTGGCTTCATTGCATTTATTCGTCTGTGGACATCTTTGTTGATCATTGAGCCAACTAGCCAGGCAGTCATAGCCATTACATTTGCAAACTACCTGGTGCAGCCACTTTTCCCAACATGTGAACCACCGTACGCAGCATCGAGGCTCATCGCTGCAGCCTGTGTATGTAAGTACATGTGATTTACTCTGTGACCCACTGTTGTCTGCTTGTGTCTTCATCCAAGAACCTCTATGAAACTTTCCCCTTTCTCCCCAGGCTTATTGACATTCATCAACTCTGCCTATGTAAAGTGGGGCACGCGCGTGCAGGACATTTTCACCTATGCTAAGGTGGCAGCCCTCATTGTCATCATCGTCACAGGCATCCTCAAGTTGTGCCAGGGTGAGTGGCCATTCATTGGTGTATACATACATGTATGAGCATATGCAAACCCTTAAAAAATAAGTTTCTTTGCTAAGCTTACCATCATGGCTGAAAACCAGCTTAAACAGTACAGACCAAATTGCATTTCTGGAATTTGTGAAATCTCATCAGCCAATGGATGGAATATTGAACCAGCTGATCCCTTAATTGTTGTGCCTCCACCATAGGTTACACAACAAACTTTGAATCATCCTTTCAGGGATCATCTACGGATCCTGGTAACATTGCACTGGCGCTCTACTCCGCCCTCTTCTCCTACTCCGGCTGGGACACCCTCAACTTTGTTACAGAGGAGATCAAAAACCCAGAAAGGTAACTTTTTTTTCATCAGGAGCTATGAGCACTGTCAGTCAAAAACATTTAAATGGTTATAATCCAAATTCCTGTTGTTCCAGGAACCTGCCCCTGGCCATTGGCATCTCTATGCCCATCGTCACCATCATCTACATCCTCACCAATGTGGCCTACTATGCTGTTCTAGATGTTACTTCTATACTGGCCAGTGATGCTGTGGCAGTGGTGAGTAGGCTAACAGCATCTAAGAACATATAGTTGCATGTGTTTGTGAGCTGAAATTGCAGTTGCTGAATCACTGTCTGTGTCTGGTTCAGACATTTGCAGATCACACACTCGGCGTGATGAGCTGGACCATTCCTATTGCTGTGGCTCTGTCTTGCTATGGAGGCCTCAACGCCTCCATTATAGCTGCATCCAGGTAGAACACATACACACACTAAGTGAAAAACACTGCAAACATTAACAGGAGTTATTTTATGATAATTATTTATATATATGCAGATACATTGTAGTTTGCGAGGTGCATTATCTGTTCTAATTCAATTGTGTTGTCATGTGTGTTTTCCAGGTTGTTTTTCGTGGGCTCTCGTGAGGGTCATCTTCCAGATGCTCTGTCTATGATCCACATAGAAAGATTCACTCCAATCCCTGCTCTGATCTTCAATGTATGAAAATAGATCATTTGCAGTACACGTACAAACCCAATTTCCAGAAATAGTTGCACAAAAGCAATATAATTAGTGACTGACAAAAGTTTTCACTGATACGGTTAATTGTATTTTGTACGTGTAAGTAAATTTACATTGTCGCCTTCAACACACTCAATGTCAAAATAAGATAAAATAGTGAATAAATAATGTTCTGCATGATTCCAAAATTAGCAGGTTAATATATATAATAGAGGAAGGTAACACAATGGCTATGAAAGAGATCCAGTAAAGGCTCAGTCTTAGCAAGCTGAAAGTGTGTGACCAATGAACCTTGAGGCAGCACCGCATGCAAAACAGTCAAGGATTCAAGACTTCTACTGGAAAACCATTGTCACTTAACACAGTTCACTGCTGCATCAGATATGCGAACTGAGCTATGCAAGGAGCAAGCAATACATCAACTCAGTGCAGAACTGCCTGCCTGCAGTCTAGAACTGTCTCCTGCTGGAAATGTTGGGCACATCATAAAGAGGACACCGCAGACTGTTGAGAAGCTTTATCACTTCTATCTAGCAAGAGTGGGCAAATATTCCACTTGTTAAATTGCAACAATTAGTCTCCTCAGGTCACAAACGGTTCAAAAGTTTGATCAAAAGGAAACAGTGGTTCTTTACTGTGTTGCAGGCATCAAACTATAAATTTGCTTATTGTTACAAAGTACAATTAAGTTCATCAGTAGAAGTAAATCTAGTAGTAAACCCTCTATATTTACTCTGGTTAACTCTTCTCATGATTGTTGACTTTGACTCAGGTAAAGCTAAATTTTCCTTCACTGTTGGTGCTCTTGAGAAAACTTGAACACTGACCTTTTGTTCTCACCTTTGTCCATTGTCCAGTGCGTCATGTCACTGATCTACCTCACTGTGGAAGATGTCTTCCAACTCATCAACTACTACAGCTTCAGCTACTGGTTCTTCATGGGTCTGTCCATCGCTGGACAGATCTACCTTCGCTGGAAGGAGCCGGACAGACCCAGACCTCTCAAGGTAAGCCCAGTGAAACACAGGTGTGTTACATCCATTCATTTACTTACTTATTTGGACATTTATTGCTCAGTAGGTCCTGGCTCTGTGTTGGAGGTATCAACTTACTGGGAGCATTAGATCTCTCTTTGTTTGCCTCACAAAGAGATAAATATATTTCCAAAACCTTTTCAATTGAATTCTAACAGTACAAAGCTCTTTGTTGTGCTTTTAGCTCATGCTCCTTCCTGATTTCTCCCTCTGCAGCTGTCTTTATTGTACCCGGTGATATTCTGCCTCTGTGCTGTTTTCCTGGTGGCAGTGCCTCTCTACAGCGACACGCTCAACTCTCTGATTGGCATTGCCATCGCCCTGTCAGGCGTCCCTGTCTACTTCCTGGGTGTTTATTTACCACAGTCCAAGCGACCACCTGTCATCACCAACTTACTGCGTGAGTTCACTACAAGGCAACAAATGAGCTCAATTCTATTTGTGTAGACTAAGCTGACTTGTTGTTGTCTCTCACTGCAGGTTCTTTGACTCACTTCACCCAGTACACCTGCTTCTGTGTCCTGACAGAGACAGACAAAAGTGAATAGCATCCCACTTCAAAATTTTACCTCTTGACTGACAGTCATCATGGGGACCTGACAATAGTATTCGTTTTGTACTGTACACTTTGCTGTAGGTCAAACTTCACTGACTTGTTTACAACACTGAAGATGCTGCCACAGATGCACAAGATTCACTTGCAGATTTATCCTGGACATTAAGGACTTTCAAGCAGAGACAGTACTGTTATATTGCACCTCATGGACAGTATCACATTACTTAGTTACCTCTATTATATAAGCAAATGGCCTTGTTACACCTACAGGTAACTCTATAAATGCCATTTAAATAACATGTGCCTGTGAGACTTTGCAGGTGACCACAGGGACCTGAAAGTGATGCAATATTTTTATTTTATTTTAAATGGGTTTAACTCGTAAAACTGAAAAGTATTGTGTGTGTAAGAATGTGCTTAATCACAACTAAGAGTCAAGCATTATACATTATGTTGACTTCCTGAATGAAACAAGGTAAGAAAACCTTCTGCTGCTATGTCTTTGTCTGTTTTTAGCTTTTGCATTTGAACCCTTTCCCCCGCCCCCCACTTCATTAATGACTCCATCTTAGAGTCCAGTTGTGTGATATTTCTACATCTCTGCTGCTCTAAATGGTCTCACAGTAAACTGGTTCAAACATACTGTATCTTATTTCACCTACACCCATCTTGAATGACACGTCTAGGTTTCTAGGACTGCTGATGAATGATCCTTACAGTCACAATTCTGAATCCTTAACATGAAGCTGAACTTTAATGTGCAGTCATACAGTCCAAGTTGGTACATCATTGCTGATGTGAAATAACTAGTCTTCTGCAAATTGGAACTGAATGTCTCCAGTCACCTGTCACACCTGCTAATGTTGACCTACTTCATAAAAAATACAAAACACTGCAATGGCTCAGGAAAACAGATGCTAACCAACTTCAAACATGGAGCATAAATGAACCTCGTCAGTATGACTTTTTATTTCATTTGAGTACTTCTTGTCATGGTCAATCAATAAATACTTCAAAAGAACCAGTTTCTTTGTTTATCATGCAGAAAATAAAAAGAAAATTAACACTCAGATGCTTTTATTTTGAAAGACTTCATTTTATACACATCTACATATTTACAAAAACAGCCATTCAAGAGAAACAATCAGAACTTTAAGTGAATTTCTGAGCCAAACCCTCATATCCACAACTCATTATGCAAAAACTACCACACACACACACAATTATATGTGCACACACTCACAATACTATGCACAAAATGCAAACATGCTAAACTGCAACCACACGCGGAACGACATATCTCACTAACAGAAGTGTTAACAGCACAAAGCATATGAGGCATAATCTCACTAATGTGCAACATTTCTAACACACATCCACTTAGAACAAACACCTGCACGCAAATTCACTCCATCACAAGAAGAAAAAACAAAAACAAACCAAACAAACACACACGCTGGACCCTTCTGGAAATAGCACCTACTGTTTCAAAGTCTGTGTAGTAAAGAGACAATGGGTGGAATTTATGTGATGTCCACTGATGGATGCAGCCCACAGGTGGTGCCATTTTAAAACTTTGGCACATAAAACAAAAATCTAGACTGTGTTACTGGTGATAAAACACAGCATTTCTAGAACAAAAGCGCTTAACTGCAATTATAAAATAATAAATCAAAACCTGATGAGTGCTACACCTACATAAACTGCTACACTTTAAGATGGGGTTTTTGTGTTTATATGACGTTCCATTCAGTTATCCTGCAATCTCACCTACACAGAGTTCTACTGAGTACAGTGTTATTTTTGGAGAGGGCATTTGGGAAGTTCCACCAACAGGTGTGGGTTAACAGGTACATCAGTCAGAATTATATTTGTCTCCTTCATCATTCTCATCGTCACCTTCACCGCGACGACCTAGCTCGTGGAGAACATCCTTCTGGTAGCGCTCCCAGCTCCTCCGGCTGTACGAGTGCTCTTCCTCCCAGTAGCCTGTAAACGTGAGGCAGTAAAATCAGCCAGTCAGTTACAGGAAGGGCTGCGCTGAGTGAGCAGCATGTGGAAATGTGTAGGCAGTAAAATGACTATTAAAAACACTCAGTGTTGTGTCTCACAACACACATCAATGACGTGCTGAACTGTAATGTCTGAGTCCAACTAGTCTGACAGGTCTCAAAAAACAGACAATCAAAAGAAAGCTGTTCACATGATCAACATTTTGAGAGGCAGGTACGTGTATTCAAATAAGAACTAGATCAAGTTAAAGAGATCACACGTCAATACTTCAGCTTTCATTATCGCCACATACGTATTCTCCCCAGTAAAACACAGAAAAATACTGTAGTTAAGTGCAAAATGATCTGTCAACAGACCATAACTAAACTCAGCACAGCAGCAACCCAACAACACATCTACACACTCGATTCCTGTTAGACTGTAAACAGTTAATGTTACCAGATACATACCACCATAACGCTCCTCTCTGTCGCTGTCTGTGTCACTTTCCTCATCAGGGTAGTCATTCCTCCAGTTGCTTTCCTCGTTTTCATCATCCTCATCTTCATACACCTCCTCTTCACGAACCACAAGGTCAGGCACCTACAATAAACATCACTTCATCAGTGGTGGGATGTCTAACCATTGCAGTTTCATTGTAAAGCCAGATGGCGGGAACTAAATTTACATGTAGGCAAAACCTTGAAATATAACCCAGACCAGCCGGATGTCTCTAGTCTACTTATGATATTTTCAAGATCTACTCCAGTTCACCCATGTCTTCATTCACTCACTCCGATTTCAGCACTCATTCATCTGTCCGTCCATCCATCCACACACACCAGTTCTCCCTCATCGGCGTAGGCCCTGACAGATAGGATGTCCTGTATCCACCCTGGTGTGACCGTTTCCTGGTAGTAGAGATCGTAGACGTAGTCGTCCTCCTGCTCCCAGTGTTCTTCCCCCAGTCTTTGGCCAGATATGCTCAGATGCTCGCGCAGCATCTTCGTGTTGTTACACAGGATCACTTCTGGATCCGAGGGCAACGTCTTTAGAAAGACAAAGCAAGAGAATCAAGCAGTACTCAGATGCTGCTACTACTAAACTACTACTTTACTAAAGGTAAGATATCAGTAATCATTATATTAAAATGTGGAAATACATAAGCTATATCTCAGCTTGGGAGCCAGACACCCTCTTACTCACTGCAGAGAACTTGGAATCGCTTTAGACCAGACCAGACAATTTACTACCAACCTAGTTTTATTTATTCTAGTTTGTTTTCCTCTGTGTAAACTCATTCATTCATTTTTTGTTTTAGTTTCACTACAAACTATAAATGTAACTACGCAGTAACTGCTCATATCAGTAAATAATCCACATGCATTACGGCTGCATTTTAATATTTCTCTCTCTGCATCTCTCGTCTTTCCAATCACTTGTGCCAACTACTAGAGGCGGCAGTGTAATGATGTGTGTATTAATACCTCACTGCAATGCTGCAAGTGTCAGAAATGGGGTTTTAACCTCACCTGTTTATTTACAGTATTATAAACAGGTAGTAATCGTAGTATGACACATGCTGAAACGCCTTATTTGACACAAAGATGATCATCCTTTTTTAACACTGCCAGCTAAACATAGTCCATGTGCAACATCCACATGGTATTAAAATGCAAAGATTATTAAGTAGAAAAGTAGTTTCAGGGTTGAAAAAAGGCTGCTTGAACCTGTACAGTACTCATCTAATGTTGTATATGAAGAGGTTCCAAATACGATCTTCACAAATTTAGATAAATTGTAGTGTAAGATACATTAATTTTACATAATACAAACAGGCATTCTATATAACAGCCTGGTACAAGACAATCACTACAGCCTAAAAAATTACTGAGTAAATTAGACACTGTTCTGATATAACTAAAAAAAAAAAAGATTTACACCAGAGCTGTTGTTCAGGGTTCTTTTATACTATGTAGTTTTTTTTTTATAAACATTGCATGTTTTTGTTACCAGACATAAAGTGGAGGTCACAGGTCATAGTCATAATGCAAGTCTCAGACTGCATGGGTTTTACTAATGTGAACCCTTTGAGTTTTGTTTTGTGCATGTATATGACCCAGAGCACACACAATGTTCTCTCCGCATCTGAGGTTATACATTATTCTACTAAGCTTTTAAAAGTATTTCCCTCTATCTACAGGTATAAAGTGTTTTAGTTTTTTATAAAACTCTGTTATTCTTCCCATGCTCTCTAAAAATGTGTCATTGCATTAAAAACCAATCAAGCATATCTTCTTCACTACAATAACTTTACCTTCCCAGAAGACTTGTCCTGCTCCTCCAGATTCTCATGTATCAGATCAACCACCTGGATTTCCCCAAGACCCCAACATTTCTCCTCCTCTTTATCAGTTTTCTCTACATCCTCTGAGGCATCTGTCTCTGTCTGGGAGTTTTGCTGCTCAGCCGGAGTTGACAACCCCGTGCGGTGGCTAGAGAGTATTCTGTAGCGTTCCTCTCTCCGGGTGCTCCACTTAGTGCTCCGCAGATCCCCAATGATCCGCTGGGAACTGGCGGCAGAGGGGCGCAGTGCATGGGCCATGCGAGGCCGAGCCAAAGCCTGACGAACCTGCGTCTGAACAGGAGCATCCTGGTGATGAGGAAAAAAAGTAATTGTTTAAAGGGATCTTATATGCAAATTAGATATTTTACTCAAATTTCGGAAACCTGGAAGTTGGAAGAAACTGAACTATGTACTGTGTTTTGTTTGGGATAGCATTTTCCCCAGGTATAAATTATGTTCTTAATTTGTGGATTTATTATCCTTATGAGATGTCCTGATAAAACAATGCCTCACTAATTACCTAATAAGTTCATGTAGATTTACCAGGCGAGCTGATATATTTAAAATAATAATAATAATAATATAATAATAAATAATATGATTAATATATAACTTTAAATATCTGACAGTAAGAATTTAAGCTCACCGTAATGTCAAAAACAGTTTTTAATTAGGATGAAGTCACATCATTTTCAGGCCTGTAAACACGTCACAGATACGCTACCACAAAATGCTAACGAAAGCTAACGCTAACGCTAACGTTAACTAACTATGTTAGCTTGTGTGTTAGGCTAAAAACAATTAGAAAACAATACGCGTTGCTTTTAAACGACAACCACCACTTGAAGTAGTTTAACTACGCTCCTTTTTTTTGCTATAAACACAATGTTACAAACAGCAGGTTTCGTTGACGTTAGCCAGCTCGGTGTCTGTAACTAGCAGCGGGCCTCTCACCTGTGTCGCTACTGTCGCCACGAGTTTGAACACAGAGTTTTCCACCTCGGCTTCATTTGGCTCCGGCACCGTTTCGCTCGAGCTCTGCGACGTTTCCGGCCGGATACGTTTGCAGGCCAGCAACAAAGCATCAGCGGGGTCGGTGCCCCTTTTTCTCTTCACCCGCAGAATGGTGGTGTTTGGGTCCATGTTGTCTCTCTGTCTGGCACGCAGCAGCAAAAAGGAGGAGGGCTCACTCCGCTTTTATTTCCGGGTATCACAAACGTCAAAGAAGCGTTTCCCAACTTTTTGTCTCTCATAGAAATGTCAGTGGGATTAATTCAACCATCGATTAAAGTATGACATTCAATCCCTAATATTAATTGTCAAAAATGGTCAACATTATTGTAAAAATATACCCACACTCAACATACAAACAAAACTCTAAGGACCACACATGGCATCAGCTCGCAGCACCTGTCCCAACAATACAGACATGTATAATTAAACTAAATTTGTTGTGATAGTAATCCACCTGAACAACTGTAGGTGAATAATTACAATAAATCTAAACATACCTATTTCAGAGAAAATATAAAAATATAAGAAGACACAAATAACTCATACGATAAATCAACTCTTGAGTTTGAATTACAGATTGACCTGCAGCAGCAGTAAAGATTTAGAGACTTGGTAAAAAATTGAAACTTAAATTTACAGTCACACACTTGAGGAAATGATTAGCTATCTTCTTTAAGATGGCTAAATGACTGTAATGTGTATTTGTGCTCTGTGTTTACCCTTTCAGCCTCAAATTAATTTTTAGTAACAGGGAAAAATCTGATATTTGGAGAGAATTACCATATGGGGTAGTACATTAGAATAAAAGAATAAAACATATTTATGTGGAGTAATCAGGTAGTCAGTTTATAACTGTTGCAAACCAGCAACGTCTGCCTCAAGAGGGTTAACTGACATACACAAGTCTGGTCGGACTTGCTGAACAGCTCCAGTGATTTTATCACGTTGTGTACTCATTCTGTGAATGGGCTTCTGTACCCTTAGACCTAATCAATGGAAAGAGAAGACAATGGGTTCTGTGGGGGTAGTCACAGCACCAGTTTAAACTTAGAAGGTGGAGCTACATTCATAAAAGGCATCACATCCCCCTTCTGTGTCATTAGAGGTTTTGTGTAGTGACTGACCTGCAGTCAACAGAAGACCTCCCTGCTACAAAGACAATCTGAAGCTCAGTTCTTCCAACATTTCACTAGAACTATAACAGTCCTACACATGTCCAGGTAAGTACAACATGTATTTAGTTTAAATAAAAATATATAATCTGTAGCATATGGCAAATAACAATTTCAGCATAACTATAATTCTAAATAGCTTTAACTGATACTCTCATAATCCAACGTTCATATCTTTAACAATTTGGTTCAGGAATTCTGATCCTCATTTCTTTTTTAGTGTGTTCAACATGTCAGCTGTGACCTGTCTGCTGTCTGAAGAGCACTTTCTGTGCCCCATCTGTCTGGACGTGTTCAGCACCCCGGTCACCATACCGTGTGGACACACTTTCTGTAAAAACTGCATCACTGAGAACTGGAGAATCAACAGAAAGTGCAAGTGTCCCGTGTGTAAAAAGCTTTTTGCCATAATCACTGAGCTGCATGTAAATATTTTTATATCCGAGATGGCTGCTCAGTTCAGACAGTCGACTGCAAAGCAAAGCCTAGAAGTTTCCAAACCAGGCGAGGTTTCCTGTGACGTCTGTACTGGGATCAAGCCGAAGGCCCTCAAGTCCTGCTTGGAGTGTATGGCCTCATACTGTGAAGCTCACTTGGAGAGACATCAGACTGTGCCAGGACTGAAAAGACACAAACTCATTGACCCTCTGGACAATCTAGAAAGATGGATATGCACAAAGCATCATGAAGTCATGGAGCTGTTCTGCAGGACTGACCAGATGTGTGTGTGTCAGCTCTGCAACGAGTCCGGACATGATTGTCATGAGGTTGTTCCTCTGAAAGAAGAATGTGAGAGAAAGAAGATTGAGCTGGGGAGGGCAGAGGGTAAATTTGAGCAGATGATTGAGGAGACACAGCTGAAGATCCAGGAGCTCAGACAGACAGCTAAGCTCAGCGAGGAAGCTGCAGGCAAAGAGGCAGCAGATGGTGAGGGTGTCTTCACAGCTCTTAAGCAAGTTGTTGAGACAAGTCTGGCGGAAGTCACTGAGCACATCAAACAGAAACAGAGGACTGCAGCGAAACAAGCGGAGGAGTTAATCAAGGAGCTGGATCAAGAGATGTCAAAGCTGATGAGCAGACTCTCTGAGGTGAAGCAGCTCTTGCAGTCGGATGATCACCTCCATCTTCTCCAAAGCTTCTCCTTCTTGAACACCTTTCCACCCACCAAAGACTGGACAGAAGTCAGCCTCCGACAGTCGTCGTATGAGGGGACTGTGGCCAGAGCTGTGGCTCAGCTGAAGGAGACACTCAGCAAACGAATGGAGAATCTGCTTGAGGCTGAGTTGAAGAGGGTGCAGAGGTACGCGGTGGACGTGACTCTCAACCCAGAAACAGCACATCCTAAACTCATCTTGTCCAATGATGGGAAAGAAGTAAACCACAGCGACGTAGAAAATAATCTCCCAGACAACCCGGAGAGGTTTTCATTCTGTGTCATCGTGTTGAGTAAGGAGAGTTTCTCTTCTGGAAGATTCTACTATGAGGTCGGGGTCAAAGGGAAAACTAAGTGGGATTTAGGAGTGACCAGCGTGTCGGCGAACAGGAAAGGACAAATCACATCCAGCCCAGAGGGCGGCTACTGGACTCTGCAGCTGAGGAACGGAAACGAGTATGTGGCTCTCGCAGACCCCGATGTTATTCTCTCTGTGAAACGACGACCTCAGAAGGTGGGAGTGTTTGTGGACTATGAGGAAGGTCTGGTCTCCTTTTTCGATGCTGACACTGCCGATATTATCTACTCCTTTTCTGGCTATTCATTCACAGACAAACTTTACCCATTCTTCAGTCCCTGTTTTAGTGATAATGGTGACAACTCCGCCCCCCTCAGGATCTCTGTTGTTAGTCAAACTGATTGAATTTGTCCCTTTTGACTGTTTTGTACTTAATTCTTATGAAAGGCTTTGTTTAGGACGGTAGGGTCACGGCAGGGTTTCTGAGGTCACGTTTCAAATGTAACAAGTAAGTGTTGAGCTTTTAACCCTTTGAAAACTAGAATTTCAGCAGACTTCCTTGAATAATTTTGTTGTTGCAGCTGTAAAAGTGTACATGTCTAAAGCTTTTTTTTGAATACGCAAACAGCAAACGAGTTACGATGATTTTAAAACACTAAAGTGACCTGTTGGCGACGACAGGATCGGTTTCAAAGTTAAGGCTTTTAAAGTCATTAGGAGAAACAGAGAAGCTGAGTACAGAGTGTAACTGGTTTATAGTCAGCTTTAAACACAACATCGACTTTCTGATCATGGCACATTAACCTTTTCCTTTCCCCTCTTTCAGTTTAAAGATATGATTGCGTATTGGATAAAACCATGTAACATGATAATACACTAGAAGAAGCAGCAATATGAAAAATAAAATTAACACTGAAGTCAACAGCACCAAGAGAAAGAAAACCTCTGGCCACTCGAAATGCAACCCTTGAAAATATGGAAGCCTATTTCTTCCAGTAAAAGAAAATAAAAAAGTTTGTCACAAAGAAAAAAATAATATTAATTAATAAAGTGGAAATTTTAAATAAAAAATCAGAGCTACCATCTTTTTATATCATGACAACCTTTTTTCTCTTTTACTAGTTTTTTACTATAGAAAACTAAAGTGCACTATCTTGATTATATATATTAAAAAAACCTCTTCATGATTCTGCATTGCTGCAGCTGGGGGGTGCTTTGCAGGAGGAGGGCCTGCTGGTATATTTGTTTCTGATTTAGTATTTTACCACAAGCCACCCCATTAAAACCATTTAGAATTTTTATGAGGTGTCACCTGCCCCTGTCCAAAGGCAAGCAAATACCTAATATAGGTAAGAGACGGTATGTAAGTTTAAGTTGTGAATATCAGTTATTGAAACTGGTCGTCATCATTTTCTGAGTGGAAGGGTCTCTGACTGATGAGTTATTGTCATCTCGAGGTTTGCAAGTCAGAGCCATGGACCACAGGAATACAAATAAACCTGCAAGAGAAAAGAGAGGCTGTGAATTCTTCCAGAAGATCACAAAACTCCAGAGATATGCTGTGTATAAAGACCATGCACATACTGACCCTGCAGGGAGTTTAATATTGTGAATGTGTAAATTCCAGGGATGGAGATATAGGTGGTTGCTGCTAAACCCCAGGGTATCCCCAGCACACAGCTGAGGCCCACCAGGGTGGCACAGTCCTTCCATAGCCTAGTCTGTTTCTCTTTAATTTGTTTCCAGTTACTGCTGCCTCCATGATCTCTTCTTAGCCCCCATAGCTTGAACACCACTAACCCCAGCATGTAGGAATTACACACTACCACTAGCAACGGAAAGGCAGCAGTGACGTAGCTGACTGTAAGTCTCTCCTTGTGTATCCAGCATCTGTGGGTTAATAAAAATCCAAACAAAAATGAACGATAAATATTCCACATTTACGTATGAATTATGTATGTATAAGAATGTATGCATGCGTGCATACATGTTTGGGACACCTTTGTATTAACAGCTGCAATTGTGCAGAGAATCTAAAACCTCCTGTGTGGTTGAGTATTTAAATGTATAGCAACAAATTCTATATACTTACGTTGTGGTGTGTGTGTTGTTGTAGTTAACTTCTAGACTGGATTTGCCATAAACACCTAAAACTCCACAAATTGTTGCAACCAGTGTAGGAAAACCTGCAGAAAGATAAGAAAGAATTGTATAAAAAAGAAATGTATGTCAACAAACCCTAATCAAGGGTAAATGTGCCTAAATAAGGATTCAGTTACACTGTTGAATGAGTTTTAAATGTTCAAATGTTTTGTCTACACTCTCTGCTTAACTCTTGTTTCCCTCTTATTTTAATAAGCTGGCTTTTACACTGCGTTAGCACCCACACTTCATACTACTGTCTTGCTCTCAGCTTGTTCCCGTTTCTGGAAGCAGTTCACTTTTTTCAGTGACACAGTGTAGTGTTAGACAGTCCTGACGTCATCGTCACACTTCTGTCTTTGTCTACGTGCTACAACATGACATACAAAATATGACTTTGTTATTTTTTATTTATTAATAATTATTTATATTATGAATTTATCACTACAGAAACCAATGCTTGTGATAAAAAAAATCCATGGGTACCTGTAAGTCACAGGTGTCAAACTCAAGGGTTGCGGGCCAAATCTGGCACCACCTCATTTTATTTGGCCAATGACAGCTTACCAAGTATTGTCTTGTAACTATAAATTGTATTAATTGTGTTATGAAGGCATCTAGCAAGTAGATGGCACTGTCTGGATATCTGTTTTTTGCTGCAGCAGCATTGCGACTCCAGAATCTAGGATTGCCACTGTTCCCACATGTCAAACATCTGGTAGAAACATTGTCCCAACACTCCACAGACTCCACTCACCCCATCCCACCAAGCTGAGTTTGAGCAGGTATCTCCTGACGTAGATGTTGAACACACGGACAAGGAGCAGGTAGAGGTGGAATCCCTCCAGAGCCATCCAGCTGATGGAGGCCAGCAGGGACCAGTGTAAGAACAGACCCAGCGCCCAGCACACCCAGTCCTCTTCCTCCTTCAGCAGCCACCAGAAGCTGGACATGAGGAAACCGAGGTGGAGGCAGAGCAGCGCTGCTGTTAGCTGCATATGCACTCCTATGGCCTTCTCTGGACGTCGGCGTCTGAAACACAAGCAGTAGACAGCGGTTAATGATCATTGTTGTACCACCTTTTAGCAGATACAGTAATACTTCTGGACTACCACATATTTTAATATATCATCGACACAGATCATATTTTTTCTACCCACACATTTTTAAAGTTACTGTGTTAGCTGTAGTTTTAGTTTCTTGTTCACTCGGTGTAGACTCTGTGTTTCCAGCTGCTATGTGTCATTAAGTTACAGACGCATATCCTCCACCTCTGATGTCAGATGCTGTTTCAGAAGAGTTAACAAAGGTGTTTCTTTTGTCTCACAGAGACCATTCTTGACTAAAAATAGGTCATATCTATACTTGTGTTGGCAGTGCGGTTTTCTCTTCACACCAACTTGCAACCGTTGAAAAAATAACAGTGCATGCAGGCTAAGAAATACCATTTAACAAGAACATATATAAAAAATATATGTTATACAAAGTCAGCCCTGTGGTTTAACTTTTAGAAAAGACACACTTGGAATCGATACAATAAGATTTTGCTTCTGCTCCTTAAGATAAAATGATTAAATGTAAGATTGTAGATTACTCACTGTAGACATATATAGACGATCAGGGTGATGATTGTGAGGACGACGGAGAGTGCTGATCCGATGTAGGTTATATAGCTAAGAATTATAGAATTACTCTCATCCACTTTTAATACTGGGTTCTGGAACAAAAAAATGCAATGAAAAATCAAAACAGAAGAAGAAGAAAGTGTGCCCCAGTAAAAATGAGCCTGGTCACTATCTGGAACATAAATCTCTCAGAAACGAATGAGATGACATGAAAGATGCTGCTGCTCCTCTGCTAGTCTGCTGCTCATCCTCAACCTTTCATGTAGCCGCGCTGTGCTAGAAACTGTTCTGAAGTGACTTCTGATCTGAAGTGAGATTTGTTTATGATTGATAATTGTTGGTTTTACCACAAGCACAGCAAAAAAGCTGAGGTGGTTGCAGCTACAAACAAATTCAGTTCCACTGTCACTGGTATCACAGCCGTCTGAGCTCCAGTAACCTGAAGAGCAAATGTAACGAGTAAATCTGAGTTCGTTTTTTACATTTTCCTTAAGAACAAAACTTTAACTCTATGTAACCCACCTTTTCCATTGTTTGGATCTGACTCATGCCAAAAGACACAAGTCCCATTTTCCATCTGAAACAATATTCAAAAGCAGATCATGATCAGAGGAAAACATTAGATTTTCAGCGTGTACTGTAAGCACAGCTAGGTTTGTCTTTTACCTTATTGCTGTATTTGAAGGTTAATTTGACGCAGTTTGTGAGATTGTTGACAGACTGGTTCCCTGCCTTCACTGCCAGGACTGAGCCTTCCAAAACAAAGCCGTCCACACGAGCAGGGTGACTGTGTATGAGGCTTGTTCGTCCCTGTCTTGGAGTGTGAGGGGGTGCCAGCTGTAATGATTAACACAGGTGGCAGAACATTAATGGCGGGGTGACGTAATATGGAGGAAAGCAGTAAAAAAAGCTGGAGGACCACCACAGCGTCAGCTGCAGTATCAACTTTTATCTCTATGTTAATGGTTCCAGAAGTATGAATGTTAGTGTTAGTTTTCATGGAAATCAACGCAAAACAGCATGAGAGGACAGTTTGTAGTTTTACAGAGGGAGGCAACTCAAAGTAGAAGTCAGCCAAAGAAACATTATAGCTCTTGTTAATTTCAGCCACTTTAGCAAACAATCAAAATAAAAGCTTCTCTTTAGCTACACATCTATTTGTAGCACTGAACTAATAAAGTAAATCAACAAGAGATTAACTTTTCTCACATGGTTCAGATTTTGCACCTTAATAGCTACTGACCTTCAAGTGCATGCTGTCAACCATAGATGCCACCACCATCACTTCCTGCTCAGTCACAGTTCCAATGCTCATCTGGAGAGCTGACGATGAGATGCGTACATGGTGGTCGAAACCAACTCTCACTTCAGCCTAAATGCCATAAGCCCACACAAAAATATGCACAAAATCAGATTTTTTAATGAGAAATCACTAAAAAACAAAAGTTTGTCGAGGATATAATTACTTTTATACTCATAAATTCTAGTGGGAAGTGTAAGATCTGAAACTCTACTACATGCATGTGAATGATGAAAACAAACAAACAAAACAAAATATATAACCTGTCTTTCTCTTTCATTCTTTATGTTTCGTATAATACATATAACTTTAGACTGTTTTGCTTTCAAGAACCAAGTTACCCAAAATGTGACCTCACCGATTCCGACGAGTTCATCTTCTGACGAAAGAATCGAAGACTGCGGCTTTTTGACGTGCAGTTCACAATATTCTTCTCATAACAGCTACCAACACATATTTAAATATAGGTTAGATCCTGTAACACTGGTGAAAACCTTTGAAATGAAAGATTATTGTACCGTATTGTCTCTCAAAGCTTCGGCCAATTCAAAATGTGCATTTATTCCCTAACAGGCTGGAGATGAAAATTTTCTTGACAACAACAGTGTGACAAGTTAAACCATCATTGATTAGTGTAGTGATGTCTTCATTAACATATGAGAAAGATTAATTCTAACTTAAAAACAGGAGTGTTAGATTCACATCTATCAGTTATGAATCATGAGCTGTGTGAGTTACCTGGTCCAGGATTTCTCACTGTGACACATGGTGGTGACATTTTCACAGTTGATAGTGTCTGAAAGAGAAAATAAAAGAGTCACGTACATCAGAATAAAAACAATAGAAACAGAACTGACAACAGAATAAAATAAAACGTATTACTGACATATATTACTGCTGAGAATCATGAGAGGCAACATTTTCCGTTGACCACAGTACATTCAGAGAAACTGTGAGTTTCAGTGTTGCAGCACTTCTTGGGTAAGAACTCTTAGCTGTATGTGACTTTCCTTCCTTTTTCTCTGATGATCTCCATTAGTTTGATATATTACTGTAACAGCTAAAATAATACTTACCTCACAAGTACACAGATCTAAACACAACAAATACATATAAAAAAAAACTCAACTCACCAGCAGGTTGGATGGTAGAAAACCAGCTGAGAGTCGCGAGAAAAAGAGTAATCCACATTGTCACTGTTCCTCACACAGACACACACGATGTGAAAGTCGCATGCACACTGAGGTTTGCTTCATGATGAGAGCAGGGAGTTTCACATCTACATCACATGGTAATGGAGTGGGGGGTGAGGGGTGGACGGGAAGTGATCTACGTTGATCCAGTTCTTTTAAGCTGCTTTTAACTTTCAAAGAAGTGTGGAAATATTTGTGTGTTCAGAGATGCTTAGTAGTATCAGCGTGGAGGTGTCATTTATTTTACTTTAACAGTGATCACTAGAACAGCCTGGTTGATCATAAATACTAACAACGAGCAAATATTTCATATTTTATTTTTTTTTCCAACCGCTAAATCTCAAATGTTAGTAGAAAACATACTGTGAATTTAAAGATGTTACCTTGTATGTGTTAATATGTTTTACAGGTATGCTAGAAAAACAATAATGGTTTTAACATTGATCTTTTTAGAGAAATGAAACTGTCCATTTCCTCATTATTAAGTTCTTATGAGTTCTACTCAAGTTTAAATACTTATTATTCTTTTTAAATGACACTTTTGGTACATAGTGTTGCTGTTGTTGTGTGTGGCTGTTCTTATCTGAAGGGACATCACCAGCTGCTATGTCGTCATTAATTAATCATTAATACTGAATCATGATTATGCTCTGCAACTTTGCTGCAGCCAAAGATTCTGTAAAAATACAGAATTCTGCTGGTGTATTGTCCTTTTTAATCGTAGACCAGTAAATTATCACTGTAACACTCTGAGCAGAGATCCCTCTGTACGCTTGACATTAAGATGTGACGAAGTGATGAAGCACTGATGTGGGCTTTAATCAGAGGTGCCGCGTGTTCGCCAGTACTCTGAACATGTCCTCAGCAGCAGAGGTGACGCCTCTCTTCCTTTTCTGGGGCGATCTTAAAACTTCCATGAAGGTTTATTATAGGTCCATCATACTGTTTGATCATTTCTGCACATTCATTTTTCTTTTTTTCCCTAAATATTTTTAAGTTTCTGGCTCGATTGGCCGTTCATTCCTCTTCATGTAATGATTTGTTACTAAAGTAAGTATGTCTTCATTGTTTTAGTTTCAATATTATGTTTAATAAAACTACCAGAACTATGAAGTATAATCTTTTCTGTACACACTGTAAATCTACTATATTACACTATTGTTACACAAAGTTAATCTCTCTGATGTTTATCTTCCTGAGGTTTCTTTCTTTGTCTTCTATAAAGCAGTTTGGGGTGAGACTTTGCAGTGGCCGTCATACACTGTTCAGACTGTAAAGCGCCTGAATTTGTTCTTTTACACTGAGAACAGGCGCTTTGTGAGCATGACTTAATGACCCTAATGCAAGCAAAAACAGGAAGCTGCTGTGGTACTTACTGTACATAGTACAGTATTTAAATTGTACAGTGGTACTTACGAGATATTACATATAGCTGAGACAACAGTGGCTGCACAAGAAGTGAAGTGCCATACTCTGGCACATAAGATCTGATGTTTGAACAGTTTGAAGAAAGGACCTACTGGAATAACAAAGAGTTTACCCTTTGACTGACTGAGTCAAAGTTAATATGAAAAGATCTGTCAAAGAAGAAACAAGACTGTTAAAGAAATGTATTTCCCTAAAATTGTAGGGTAATTTACAGCACGGGATATTCTGCTCCTGATATAATCTAATTAGTTCATCTTAAAAATACCCTGCAAACTAAAACTAAATAATTAACGCTTACAGCTGAATGTGAATAACTTGATAATTTACTTCAGATATACTCTTGATGTAGTACTACCACATCCTGACATCCTGTGTGTATTCTAAACCGCACATTTATTTGAGTTGGACTAACTAATGTTTATTTACTCAGCATTACTTGTTAAACCACACTGTTAAAACCAATTGATCGAGACCAAGTCACTATTACTGTGTAGCCTAATTTCTTTGAACAGTCGCTAAAGGTGACTTTCTATTTCATTCACATTCCCTTTTGTTATGATTGGGTGACCACTGGGGGTATAATACTGCACTATACTACTACACTGTGAGCTGTTAATCACAGTAACTGCTATCTAAAATGTCAGATCTGATTTGTCTAGTGTTTTCTAGATTAGGAAAATCTGTCTCCCACTGGTCCAGTAATGTCATTGCTTGCTTTGTTGCTACTGTACTTGTTATTACATGATGCTGGTAACTGCTCAAATGTAACGTATTTATGTAAATAAGGATAGCTAAAGGATTTTCTTGGATGAATAATTTTGAATGTTATTTATGTGGAGTAAATTTTCATAATTCCCTTTTAAGGTCATGACATACAGTGTGGCAACAGTTATGAAGTCATGGTGACACTGGTGTCTTCTGACAGACATTTATTGTCTCTATTAGTGCACAATTCTTTTGGTTTGATGACCCACAACCTATTAGTAGTTAAAATGGTGTTCACAGCAAAGTTCACCAGCAGCTGTGGTTTGAGGTTTCCTCTGTGAGGCATGAACATAGTCAGACGATCAATCAGATGACAGGTTTATCCAGACACAGCAGGTCAAAGCCAGCTGTAACTGCATGCAACATGTTACTGCAGCATCACATCACACTGTTTTTCTGATCTATATTAGATGTTTTATAATGGATACTATAAGGGTACAATCTGAGATAAACTCACTCGGATCAGTCTCTCTCATGAAAACTTTAACAAAGAAACAAAAAAACACGTGTAATATTCTGTATTCTGTAAACTTTGCTTTCAGGGCAAACTACAGAAAGAAAATGTTTTAAAAGCTTCCACTTGCTGTTGTTACATAAGCTGGTGAGCAGTCAGGCCCAGACACAACATGTCAGCTACATTATCCAGACAGGAAAAGGGAACTAATCAGTTTTGATTTCTGAACTCTTCACAGGAGATGATGTTGTCCTGTTCTCCATATCTCTCTGCCTCTGCTTCTGGGCCAACAGACAGATCCACAGGAAGATAAAGAAACCTTGATAAAAAAACACCTGTGTTAGGTTAGGTTATGAGCTGATATAAAAAAAAGCATGAGATCCATGTAATTCTAAATCTGACAGCATACATACAGTTTTTCTCTGATCAAACACTATAAAGACTAAAAACACACACTGGCAGCAGACCTTGTGTGGAGTTGAAGATGCAGAAAAGGTAGAGGACGGGATAGTTGACGTATCCTGAGCCCAAGAAGGCCAGGCCCCAGGTGGTCCCCATCAGGCAGGTAAGACCCAGCACAGTGAGGCCACTCCTGCAGGACGCGCTGAACCTCTCTGGGTCTCTCCAAGTCTTTCCCGGGGGAGCTGCTCTAAGCTTGGGGTTGTTCCTGTACGCTTGTTTGATTTTACATATGCTAGAGGCCACTGCAATCAATATGCCCGAGTTGAATATGAATACAAGGGTGAAATACACCAGGTTCAAAGAGTAGAAGAAGGAGTCATCTGTGATCCAGCAGCTGTGGAACAGGCAGGTAACACAAAGACAACAGAACCGAAACATTTTTAACTTTCCTTTCATAACATTTATGCTTTTTTAGCGCATTTTCACTGTGTACTTGATAATTTGGGTGCAGATTAGCTGTTAAACAAATAGCTCATTTTTATTATATTGCACCTCCAGTCACCATGCTGTCAAACCCCTACAATTTGCTTACAACACTGCCCTCATTGCATTCACCTCTGTAGGTCCATCACCATTTGGTGATGTCTAATTCTTTATATCATTACTGCTTCTGCACTACATCATCAGTTGTATGTGAACTGGCAATAAATCTATTTTTAGACTGAGATGTGAGAAACAACTCACATAGCATTAGTCTGGTTAGTATCAGCCATCGTCATTGTCGTAACTCCGTAAAACTGTTTGATGTCCTTCATTCCCAAAAACACTGCCACAATAACACCAGGGATCCCTGAGAGCCAAACGTGGTACATGTTAACATGTTAACATGTTAATATGTTAACGACACAGTCTTTTCATATACAGTACAAATCATACACAACATGTCATCCTTTTAAACTATTTACAATGCTACTACAATACTGCTTGATGACTTTAAATATTCATCTGAAAACTGGTAGCTATGTAAAATCTTTCTTTTTTACCCAAAGACGAGACAGAGATAAACATACTGTCCACATACAATACATAAAGCATGCCATAGTTATTTTCTAGCTAGTTTCTATGAAACAGAAGCTCACTTGGTTTCTTCATATTGTTTTGTATTTTTGAAACTTCCTGTCTGTATTCTACTTTAACCACATTGATCTGATGTCGTCATGTTACTCATCAGACACTGGCACAGCACCTACAGCAGGCATAAGGTGTTCTTACAAAACTCACCCCATCCAGCAAGAGACAGTTTAACCAGGTAGTATTTGTAGTAGGTGTTAAACACCTTTATCAGCAGTAGATACAGGTGGAGTGCCTCAATAGCCATCCAGGTAAAACAGCAGAGCAAGGAGTAATGCATGAGTGCTGCGATAAAAACGCAAACCCAGTCTGGCTCTGCTCTGGCCCCCCACTCTGTCAGCAGGAAGGTCGAATTGAGCAGTAACAAGGCCCCGCTCAGAGATGCATGAATAGAAAGTGAGTAATCCTTACTGTGGTGTCTGAGAAAGGAGAACGGTGCATAGAGGGACATTTGACAAGTTCACAGGAACACAGAAGATAAGCAGGAAGGATTGTGGTTGTAGCATGTCTTATTGAGTAACCATTGAATCATGTATTAAAACCCCCAAACAATGACTATGTGATACATATTATTATAAATGGTCACTTATCAATAGGCACTAACAACTAAAAAACTACTATAAAAACATATACATACTATATCTACTTACCTACTGAAGACATACATCACGACAGACATAGCAGTGAAGAAAGCAGACAGACCACAACCTATATAACTGATGTATGACAATATTCTCCAGTGGACTTCTGCAATTGATCCTCTTATCTGCAGATAAGATGGGGCAGTGGTTAAGTGTCTGCAATTTACTTTTTTTTCTTTTTTTCTTTGACAGACATCTATAAATAATCAGAGACACAACCAATACTGTGCTAACAGCCCTTGGGTTAGAGGTAGGGGTAGGGGTTAACCCTAACAGCCCTAACGCTAACCCTTGACTTATTAACGTGTTAACTAGAATTAAAAGCTAACATATAATTAGGAATAATAATAAATAATCACCAATAAGACCGCAAAGGGAGTTGCATGGTTGCAGTGACAAATGATGCTGCTTTGGTTTTGGAGGGTTGTGCTGTCAGTTTCACAACCATCTGTTTTCCAGAGCCAGTCTGGGAACATAACGCAACACAAGTTGGTGTAAATCAGTTATTTAAGCCTTTTTTATTTAAACTTCTTTCTATAATAATAGATGTAACAGATTCTAGCTAAATGTGAAATTAATGTAACGTATTACACTGTTCTCAAAATATTTGATCATATGATGAAAAATTACTGAATCTGCCTTTTTTTCCAAGACTCTAGCAAACACTTCGCCTACCTTGTTCATCAAGATAGTGACACTGTAGACTTGTATCATTCTGTGAAATTAAAAAAAGTCAATAGATAAAAATAGAGCAGCTTTAAGCTAACAATGGTACATGTGGTACAGTCAAAGTAGCACACACTACAAATTACAAGAAACTAAAGTACCAGTGTGCTGCGATCACTTACTACTACTACTAGTGTCCAATGCCACAATCTCACAATTTATTAATTATTATTATTATTATTATTTATACATTCGTATAAATGTAGTTGTCATATTTAAATTTTGGGGTGGGTTTACTGGACTGCTAAAGCTTTCACTCACAAACACACTTACATCCATATCTCTGTGTGTATCGACTCCAAAGATCATCTTGACTGATGTCATGAGGTTATCAAGGCGTCGTTCCCCGAGCAGTTCTATCCTCAGAACAACGGATGAGATCTCTTCCTGTTCAAACTAGAAGCAGGAAACACAGAGCAGCCAGAGTGCATATAATGCAATTAGTTCTTAGTTCACAATCCTTAATCACTGAAGAGTCATGATCAAGAATAAACCAAGAGGAATTGATCGTGTAGCTGGAATCATGAGGGTGTCTGGTTGGATGTTAGAGTAAATAGAAAGAAAGGCATACTTGGAAGTGGCTGTGCTGCAGGTAGCTGACCAAACTGATAATCCTCTCCTGTCTTGGGATGGCACGCAGTGCATATACAGGCAACCAAGTCTCAGGTACACTCTGAGACGGCAGCTAAGAAGAATGGATATATGAACACGATCAAGCTAGACTCAAGTTTAGCTCGGACTCAAAACACAAAGTTAATAACATAATATGGTTACAGCTGGTGTACCTGTGGTACTTCTTTCTGGATCCTGGATGTGGTTTCTGAGGAACTGAGCTCAGCCTCACTGATGTTGAACACATTTACAGACAAATACTCTAGGTTGTAGTTTATGGAGCTTTCACTCTGAAGCTGGGCAGTTTTCATGATGCTATGGATCATCAGTCTTTCCATACTGCAGCAGGAACCATTTGTACAAACAGATTTGTTAGCATCTGATTTAAAGCCAGTTTGCTCCTTCTTTGTGCTCGTGCCTACAGTACTGTGAACAGTATGTATTATTATGCATAGAAGATCATCCTGAGGACAACATACACATATAGAGTGGACCTCTTTGAAACACTGCAGGCATCCCAACATCTCAGCTCAACACAGCTAATGTTTTACACGGTTCCTTCACATTTAACTTAATGACTACTGTATTCTCAGAATGATTCAACCCTTCAATGACAAGTGTGCGCACAAACTAGAAGAGCAAACTTGCTTTTGTGTCCTCTTGATATGTTGATCAGCAAAATAAGGTGAAACCATTTAAAATCCACTGTGCCTTTCACACACTAGTTTTCCAGTGGCAGAGAAAGCAAAGCAGCCCCAGTGCATCACCAACTTTTTTCACTGTAGGCAGGGAGTTCTTCTTCATGAGCTGTGAGGAGCTAAGATTACATTATAGAAATGCACTGATTTCTCATTAAAATTAACAGCAGTGCTTATCTTTTTTTTTTTTTTTTTGCACTCCTCTTCCTGATTGACCTACCGCACCTGATTGTTATACCACCACCTTCTGGCTGACTAGTGTGATTGAGTTGCTGCTGGTGTGCAAAGATCACTTATGGTTAGTGCTACTTATACCAACACCTCTATTAATAGTACTACTCCTACTACTACTATCACTACATCACCATGAGTCTCCTATGAGTCTCACACTAGTGGCTGTGTCCGTATGTGCTTCAGTACGTTCAGGTCGTAAAACAATAGCCAGGTGCCCTCATGGAATTTGAAACTGTCCCTTTGCTTGCTAAAAATACCGTTTCAGCTGGACATTTTTAATACAATAATACAGTTGTATGTTTTATACCTCATCACATGCAGACTCATTAGTATCTGAAGAGCAAACGTGTGGCTAAGTCAGTCACCTGATCTTAATCCAAACTGTTCAGAACTGATATGATGGAGATGTCATTACTGTTAAAATACTTATGGAGCTGACTGTACACAAAACACAGGAAAGGGACGATGAGGGGCGGCTGTGGCTCAGGAGGTAGAGCAGTGGCCTGCCAATCGTAGGATTGGTGGTTTGATTCCTGGCTCCTCCTGTCATATGTCAGTGTCCTTGGGCAAGATACTGAACCCCAAATTGCCCCCAGTGTATCAGGTCAAGCTGCATAGCAGCTCTGCCATCAGTATGTGAGTGTGTGTGAATGGGTGAATGAGAAGCAGTGTAAAGCGCTTTGAGTACCAGTCCAGATAGAAAAGCGCTATATAAGTGCAGACCATTTATCATTACAGTATGCAAAAACTTTATGGACACCTGATTTGTTTTAAGAAAGTAAATTGCAGACCTATTCTTTAATGTTTACCTTAGTTCAGAGTACTAGTACTGCATACTAACACGCTAAACATGTACAAGTACAGCAGAGGCTAATGTGCATAATCAGTGGAATAACTTTGACAGGATCAAGTTGCTAACTGTCTCTACAGAAGTGCTATAGAAAATAATAGTATCTGCAGGACAGCTGGAACTTACTTTGTAAAGGCTGCCTTGACCTCACGCTTGTCACTAAAGAGGTCTAAACATGAGTTCCTTATGTAGAAGAGTTTTATCATTTCACTCTGGTCGGAGCTGTTACTACGCAGAGAAGCAATCAGTGGCAAGATGGTTTCCTTTTTGCACAAGAACGCGGTGCAGTTGGCATCTAGTTAAGTGGAGAGAGAGGAATCAGACTTCAGATGAAGTATAATGTTTGAGGAGACAGGGCAGTTGGAGGAGGATGTCAATTAACTGCTGAACCACTCGATAACATTAATATGTCAGTGAGTCTGTACACAGTTATCAGTCACTTTGAGAGACAGTCTACTTACGCAGAAAGCTATATGTAGTCTCGTCACCATTTGTTGATGTTTCAGCATTAAATTCATAAAATGAGCCGTTGAACCACGACTCATTATTGAACGTGCACTGAAAGAAGCATGTCAACCCATTCATGTCGCACCTCGCGCTGCTAGTCCGTTCTTCAAGGAGTTCAGTATGTGTGAAGTTCACGTTAATCACACTATCTGAAATGTTGAAAGTGACTGAAAACAGAAACACGAGGCTAGAGATAAAGAAACAGGGTTTATCTTACATTTCTTCAATGTCAGTGACATGAAAAATATGAGGAGGAACAGACTCCTTCACTTCTTTGTCGTGGATGTTTCATTGTATGGAACAACATTAAAGCAGTTACTGTAGTCACGTTTACACGCTATGAATACTGTAAATTATTTTAATAATGGCAAAATGAAATCTTTAAGAGAGCATTTACTTAATGCTGAAACTCATCAGACTGTTATAACATATATCATTTATGCATGGATGGATATTTTAAACAGTTTAAGTAGTTTATTCTATTGTTCACTTGTATTATTATATAGAAAAATTGTATACTTCTGAGATATTTGTCATTACAAATGTTATAGATACATTACAGATAAAGTCAAAATTATTAAAGTATAATCACTTTTCTATAAATATTTTGTATACATTGCTTTTGTTATGTTAGGTTTCAGGTTTTACTATTCTCCATCACAGCTCTCAGTCAGATCTGCTTTGTTAGATCCACTATAGGCTTGATTACAAATTACATGGTGATTAGATTTATATCATCTTTACTCTACTGTCTACTGATGGTTCTTAGATTTTCAAGTCTGTGACAAGTCAAAATAAATAGTACAGTTACAAATAAATTAACAAAGAATATTTCTACATATTTTAATTAAACACAACTATTTGATGAACATAAACTAATAAAACTGACATCCATACCTCCAATTTGGTCGGCCAGTGATGTAGGCAGTAACAGTAACAGCAGTAAGGGAACCATCATCCTTTCTCTGGATTTGTCACTGGCGGAAGAAAGAAGTTATATTTTCATTTTATTTCCGTAATCTTACAACTGTTCAGTCAACTCCCAAGTAAGAACAACAAATATGGCATAAATTATCTTTAAAATAACACTAGAACAACTATCTACCATTCAAAACTCAGTATACAAAATGTAGAACTCTCTATCTATAAGTTTCCACATATTGTCGCCCACATGAAGAGAGTCATTTATACAGCTAATGGAAATGACAATAGCACCACAAATGTTAAGTAAGTAGTATCTAATTAAAGACAGCAACAACAAACTTTTGCATTACCAGATAGCAGACATGCAGTGGTTCTTACCCGTGAGGTGAGCGGGAACAGCAAGCAGTGAACCTAGCTTTTTAGCTCATACAATGAGGTTTCTGTACGGTCATCTGAGTCAGTTTGTTTCATGCAAATGTTTTATTAAGTATATGACACACACAATGACAATGATGTTATACATGTTGTACAGTATCTGCATAATGTGAAAAACCACTAATGACTGAAGTTGTTATTATTAATGTACTTAACCTGTAGAGAAATAGTAAACATTAAAATAATATAGGATACAAATATAATAATAAGATCTGACACATTGTGGTACAATCTCTACAGCTCTTTTACAGAACTAAAATCTGCTGTCCAGTTGGACTGGACACACAGAAGACCTGCCAGATACCAAATGTTCACAAAAAGCAAACATCATGATGTAAAGTAGGAATGATGCCAAGCTTTCCACTATTTCAGTAATAATGGCCGAACACACACACACACACACACACACACACACACACACACACACACACACACACACACACACACACACACACAC
>JAUYWH010000018.1:24043774-24136044 GCA_034779795.1 Ctenopoma multispine
AAGACTACAGCCAATCAAAGTGATGTAGGACAGAATCTCCTTGTCTTGAGATGAAAGAGAAGAAGTCACCTGTGGAGGAAATATAACCTGTACGTTAACTACCTGTCTATCATCCCATTCCCCTTTAGTTACAAATCTGATTAATGCTACTTTATTATTTATTACACTTCAAAGACAAATAGCAATAATAATTGTTTACTCTACTACCTTTGTTTCTTAATTATGGTTACACAATATGTTGTAGATTAAGATTTCCATACAAACTATCAAAAAAGGCTCACAGATTATGATACATGCATCTTTTTAGGATCATTGCATGTATCTTTGCAGTACGTTTACATCTCTTTTTGGTCTGTTTTGTGTCTTTGTCTTTCATCATCATACTTCACTGGAAATTATCACTTGAAGTTTTGTTTATGTCTTTTAGCTGAGCTGTGTGAATAGCAGTATAAGATATTAGATGACTGGGGATGGAACGTTAAAGGGTTGCACACTACTATATCTAGTTTTTGTTTGAGACATTGTGGTTTCACAATGTTTTTAATTTAATTTCTAATCATATAAAGTAAATATTTTTGTTAGACGAATATTATGTTTGTAACATTTTAGGACTGGTGTGATAGTGTAGAAGATTTTAATAAGCAACATGTATCACTTTATACTCTACATTTCAGCTTTGTACAATTGAAAACACCTTACCATGAGCACACCAAAGTATGTGAGGTGGTCACAGGAACAGGTGATGTGACTCTGACTACGGCTCCACAGGGTTAGACATCCGTCACTGCTGAACACTGATGAATCAAACAAACATACAAGCAGACAGATGCAGCAGTTGACATTTCAGTAACATCAAGTTACTGTGCTAGTTGTGAGTAGAACCACAAAAGCGGGATGAATGATCAATGTCAAATTGACACTGATAAAAATAAATACCTGTCTTTATAGATCATGATAAATGTGATGCTGGGTTACTCACTCGATGTGGAACAATTAAAGAACACACATTTGGGCTCTTGAGTCTCCTGTGATACAATAACATACCAGGTTTACATTAGATTATTACTGTACATATTTTAGATTTTAACTAAACCAAAAATACAAATCCAGTCATTATTTAATAATAATAATAATATTGTTACAATGAAGCTGTAGTTACGTTTATGGCTGTAGTAACATTCATGGTGATGTTGACACGCTCCTGTAGTCCTGAAACACTCTTGCCACTCACACTCAGGCCGACCAGTCTGTTCTCATATATTACACCCGGTGCTCCCCATATGGTCTACATGACAGAATACAGTACATTCAGTTAGTTAGTTTGTCATTTACTGTCAAAAGTACAGTGTAAGATCTAAATAGTCTAACTTTTCTGTACTGAAAGGAAAAGGTCACCCAAGTTATAGTTTACTTTCATTGCTGTACCCACTTTGCATCATAAGAATTTGTATTCGATTCCATTGTGTATGCAATGTAGAGAGCAACAGTGAAAAATAGCTACTTTTACTTACTACTGCAAAAACTGTCAGTTGTTTGTTCCCCATGCATTTGTGATAATATTTGCCTATGGCACAGTTGAACATTTGTGAAAAATTCTAGAAATTTCGACTTTAATTTCAAAATGGAATTTAAAAATCTTCCTCATGGTCCTTATACTCCTAGATTTTAATCATGCAGCTAAAAAAAAGATTGTTTAAACTGGCAACAAAATTATTCCTGAATACCCCAAAACACAAAGCATGTGAATAAAAAGTTATTATGTAATTGGAAAACTGTATGTTTATTTCCAAAGTAGTAACAATTATACTGACAAATAATAAATTTTTATTTCATGTAAAATTCATCTTGAAATGTTCTTAGCATGAGCACAAAAACCACAGTCAACATGTCTAAAATGTATATTGCAAGACTGCAGCTACCTGGAAAAACACAGCTGGAGCTGGTAGGTTTAAACTCAGGAGCCTCTATCAAGTGATGGTGTTAACCATTGCACCAACATGTCACTAACTTGATGATATTTGGTTTAGGTAAATAATTTAAGCTGGGAGTTTAGATCAGCTACTTTGAATTGTATTTTCCTGTGCGGTAAACGGAACTTTCAGTGGTCAAGAGCATACGTACATCATTTTGAACAGGAGGCCAAATAACAACACAGGCTTAAAGGACAGTGTCACCGTATCTAGTGATGGGAGAAACTAAGCCAAATAAAATTAGGCTAAATAAGGCAAAAGCTTAGGTCCAATAAAACAAACAAAACAAACATAGAAACAAAAACTAAAAAATATTTCTTAAAGCCAGGAGTGATACTTCAAGTTCTCATTTAACATGAATAAGTTTAGTCTCTGACCCCGGTCGTTTCAGGCCAGGTAAGCATGCAGAACACGATTGTGTTGCTTGGTCCAGCATTGACCTCTCTTGGCAGTTGAACAGCCACTCTGCTGTTGGTGACAGGAACTAACTTTACCTATATCAGAGAAGCAGTGCCAAGAACAACATCAGAAACACAGCATGTAAATACCTGTAGGACAGTCATGACACTCATACAGCTATTACACCTTACATCAACAGTTGGGAAAGAAATTTGAATTTGCAAACTAGGCTGATAGCGTCATGTCATTGTTCAACTGATTTAGATTATTATATGTGGGACATACTTCAAACATATTTTCTAGCAATTAGTAAGGTTTTCTGTAAGCAACGCTGTCTTGCCACATTATGTTACTACAAACTCCTTATAGACACGCAGGACAGATAAACATATGATTCATTAATATAACAGCATAGAACTACATCTAGGCTAAAAATTGACAGGGAAATCAAAAACACTGAAATTCTGACTTTGACATATTCTTACCTCAGTGTCACTGGCATAGATTTCAAGGCCAGTGAAGGGCACTACAGGTATGAATTTAGCTGTAACACTGGCAACCATGCATGTCACCATGGTGCTTCTGAAAAAGGACAAGAAATAATGATGTCATTCCAAATTATCAATTACATTTTCTTAAAACAAATAAAAATAAAGCATTTTTTTGTCTTAACTTTAACTTTTTTAAACTTGATTTTAACCTTGATCCTCTGAAAACTATTGACATGCCCTGGCTTTTACATTACTTTAAATATCTGATATATGTAATATAAAAACAAACTTGCTTAGTGCTGACAAAAAATTAAATTATTAAATAATTAAAGTATTTTTTGATATATAATTAAAATATTTACCTGATAGAAATATGGATCCTGTCAACAGTCAAATCGTTTTTTACATCTTTCACACAACATGTGAAGTCGTCTGTGGAATAAATTTAAGAGTTATTTGTTTTAATCTATACGTATACACGTGTTTTATATTAAATTAAAGGGCCTCATCTGTTTTTCTAGGAGACTTCTTTGACTTGTCATATTTATTTGTACACTGACCTGAACACTGGGACTGAATTGAATTTGCATTGGCTAGATATGGATTGCTAATTACACTTAAAAAGGCATATACATCTGGATGAGACACCAAAAGCCACCAGAGGAGCCACCACTTCATCCTGCAAAGTGAAGAGCATCCATTTAGACCAAATACTTGTGCCGTACTTAGAACATTAAGTTAGTTTATATACAGTACAAGATAATCAAGGCAATGAACTAATCTAAAATTTCACACAGCTAACCACACCCAAAACTAGTGTAAAATCAAGTAGAAGCAAGTCAAAGGATAAAAACAGACGCATCAACATTAGTAACTGTAACAAGTTAATATAGATCACAGGCAAACAACAATATGGCTGCTCTACCATGCATCAGACTTCAAACAAACAAGGATGTACTGTCTTCTAGATAAGCACAAGCAACTATATATAATATGACTTTAATATTGAAAAAAATATGTGATGTTTTCATGCCTAACACAGACACACAGGGAAGTACAAACAAAATCAGACAAACACAAACTATGTTTACATAAATCATTTTCATACACTTAACTATATAAAAAGCAAATATTCCCTCAGGTCTAATATCAGCATCAGTACACATAGTTAAATTAGGTGGTTCTGAAATGAGAATCAAAATGTAGTCTACCTTTGCTTTTAGCTGAGTTCCCGTAGAAATGATCTTGTCTGGACAGTTTATGTGACAGCAATACAAAAGCAGGTGAG
The DNA here is from genome assembly GCA_034779795.1 of Ctenopoma multispine. Lineage (NCBI taxonomy): Eukaryota > Metazoa > Chordata > Actinopteri > Anabantiformes > Anabantidae > Ctenopoma > Ctenopoma multispine. The sequence goes on from JAUYWH010000018.1 coordinate 24,047,923, forward strand.
GAAAGCTCTGGAAACCATATTTATACTTCATGATGAGAAAACATGTAAATTACATTCTGAACGAAGAGGAAGTGCCAACAGACAAAAAGCAAAAAATATTTTTCACATCTGTTAATACATATATCAGTGCTAAATTATTATATAAGATTTAAGTCTTTAGTAGATTTAGTCTGGACTAACATTAATTAAGACTTATTCATGTAGTTTTACAGAAACTGAACTGTGCACTGAACATCACTGGGGTTATAGCTGCATGTCACTATTTTCACCAACAGAGGGAAGAAGCACATTAAAAATCAAGTAGAGCAAGGTGTCACGAGCCAGATGTAAGCATCTTATCCTCCAGATTGTATTTATAGTAATTTCTCCTGGCTGTTACAAGACTGAAAATCTAAACCAAAGTCTGGAGGAATGTAAATGCATCACTGTTATGGACAACATTTAAATTGCATCTCTCGTGTATCTTGATCAACGTTTGCATAGAAAAGCCTAAATTTGTATTGTAAATCATAAAATTCTTAATCATATACTGGTCTGGACTGTGACATTCAGAGTAGCAAAAAAACCCACACAAAACAAAACCAAAAAACGTCTCAAAACTGTGTGTTAACTTTTTTTTTTACGTGACTAAAATCCCTGAATCTGCTATCAGGTCTAATCTGACCAAGTGATTTTTTTTAGGTTTTTGGTATTGGAGATGATATTGTAACTATGCGAAACAGAGATCAAGCCACTTGTTTGACACAGACCAGTGTGTGTTTATGGACCCACCTGCAGGTTATGACACTGGACATGCACTCCATGTTGGTGTAGTATGTGGGTGTGTTGCATATCATGCTTTATCCATCAGCAAGTTTACTAGCTGGGCATGCAGGTGGCCTTTCTTTCTCTCTTTACTTCACACACAGACACGGTGTCTTTGTGTTATGAGTAACAAAGTATTCTTGCATAGATCTAAATGTTGCCAGTGTTAAGATAAATTGTTTCCTCTATATTTTGCTACATAGCATGAGACTTGAAATCAATCTGCGCCTTCCTCCCCATGGTCAGCTACAATCTGCTGCTCTCCAACACGCTCCAGTTTCCAACGCGCTGAACCTGGAAAAAAATGAGAATGAGCCATAACTTAGTAATCAATTAATTTCACAGACTGATTAGAAGGGAATCTATGGGTCGGCCTGGTGACTTTCTGGTGGTTGGGTACTCTGGCTTCCTCCCACTCTATAGCGATGCATGCTAGGTTAACTGGTGACTCGAAAATTGCCCATAGGTGTGAGTGTTAATGTTTATCAGTCCTGTGTTAGCCTGGCGACCTGTCCAGGTTGTTCCCTGCCTCTTGCCTAATAACAGCTGGAGTAGGCTCCAGCACTGCCGGGACCCTTAAGAGAACAAGTTAATGAAAGGATGGACTAAAAGTCAGACAGGGTGAGCCTCACTCACCCTACATTAGAAGTGAATATCTCTGGACTTCTGGGAGAACTGTTCACTAAGTTACAGAAGCCTTTGACAGCACCACTCTACATTAAAGTTAGTATAGGGACATGTGTAGTAAAAACATATTACAAAGTTAGATACTGTAGCTTTAGCAAAGGAAAAAAGAGTTTTACAAAAATGCTCTATGTAAAGATGAGGCTGTGACACAGGGGATTTCCCTGCATTTGGTTGATTTATGCCACAACATGTGAGATCAGTGGTGTGTGAGCAGGGGTTGACTGATGTTAGCCTCTGGGGTTTGATCCTACCTGTCACAGACTGCTCACCTGGATAGAAAGATCACTGAGCAGAATGACTCACACAGCAGATGTTGATCCTCATCATGGCAAAAAGGGTAAAAAGCTGGATGATAAAACACAACTTTTATTTGTTGAGCGGTTTACTGTGAACTGTCAGTCAAAGTGGCTACAAGTTATACAGCTGGATTTACATGGGAATTTCCAAGGTGTCAGGTCCACTGCTGCTTTTTGCCTCCCTTCAAAGTGCTGCTTAAAAAATGTGAGAAGTGGTTTAGGGAGGCTTTTATAGTGACTATTGTGTGTGTGGAGTAGACTATAGACTGTACTGATAAGGATCTCCACAGTCATGTCTCTCCACAGTCTCCATCACACAGAGTGGGAGCAAATAACTAGAATCACTCTCTGCTGTCCCATCAGTCTGCAGTGGTGACACTTCATTCCTTCCTTCCTTCCTTATTTCTCACCTGGGCTCATGTTGACTGCCACCAACTGCCATGCAGTTAGTCCTGCATGTAACATGAAATAAAAAGGGACTTAGGGAACTTACATAGAACATATGCTCTTGCAAAAGTGTAACAACTATGTGCAGTTGTGTATTTGTACAAATGTGCATGTGTGTGTGTGCCTCAAGAAAAATTAAGGTGACAACATTCTCATATTGGTTAATGAATAATAAGTCACCTTATCACACAAAGGGTGGTTTTCAATCTCATATCTTATCGGTCCCTTCCTTTTACATGTGCGTGTGTGTGTGATGTGGTCTATTACCTTCCTGAAGGGGGAGGGGGAGGGTTCTTTATTGTGCTCACTCCCCACTTCCAACTCCATCTATCCGGCTAAGAATATTAATTCTAAAGAAACCAAGTTTGCCATTGATAGAAGTGACGCTGAGGAAACAGTTTCAACTCAGAATAAAAGCCATAGACATATTTATATTTCAGTTTAAGAAAAGAATAGTAACAATATTGTTAGAGTTTCTATAACAGAAAATTAACTTTCTCTTTTGGTTTTGTGAATGTTCCTTAATGGTTTATTTATATAATGGAGGTGACAACAACCCGTAGCTTTTATTTTGAAAGTCAGCACAGGAAACCGTCGTCTCCGTAGTGGTGCACTTGACGCTGATTCCTCCACGTTGGGCACCGAAACACGACGGTCAGGAGACCACTGTGTCCTGCTCCGGCTGCGAGAGAACATCCGTGAGCTGCCTGCGCAGGACAGGACTGAGAGCGGATAGACAAGTGCCAGCTTCCGAGAAAGTTTAATTCAGGAAAACGGGCAAATCTGGATATAAAGCGGGGGGAGACGTCAATTAGTGTTTTTTTTCTTTTTTCTACAAGATAAAACAACGGTGGTCGCTGTCAGCTACAACACTGCTGTCAGCTACAACACTGCTCGAAGCTGCTGCTGAAGGAGTCTGTCAAGTGCGGGGGACTTCAGGCTTAGTTAATAGTTTGTTTTTTCATCGTTTGTAACTTTCTCAGGGTAAATAAAAATGTATTTTATTACGTGCTGTCATGAGAGGAGGAACACTGAAGCATGTTAGCGGTGAAAGATTTACTGAAGCATGTGTGTTGTAGACCCACTTTGCTGACAGTGCTGGAGACGTAAAGTGCACGTTCAAGTTAGGCGATAAATGAGCCGTGAGCTCTCCTGGTTTACGTTAACATTAATCTCGCTAAAGATAACGGAGCACCGTGAGTAACGTTAAAGAAAGGTGTCAAAACTTGAGGCAAACAGCTGCTATCGTCTCATACACTCGCGTATGAGTGAAGACAACTCACCGACACTCATGGAGGGTCACTTTGCAGTGCGGCTCTGACTGTCAATCTGTTTTCAAGAATGCAAATGCACTGTTGAAGACCGCATTTCTGTCACGGAAGAGTTTACAGCAGCTTTTGTATGACTTAAATACATATATATGTATATTTATATATAATACGACTGCGACTTAAAACTTATCAAAGCGAGACCGAACAACGACTAACGACGACTGTCTCCCCTCGCGCCGGGACCATGGCCTCGTGGGAGAGCTGCTTCTGGTTGCTCTGGAAACGGACCCTCCTCGCGCTGTGGCTGTGCGCGCTTGTGGCTCGTGGAGCTGAGGATGACGACACCTTTAGCGCAGAGGTAAAATACAGAAACACATTAGCACAGCACATTAGTGTACAAATCATCGTTTTACTCACTAACTACTGAGGAAACGATTTCCTGTGTGGTTCATTTGTTCAGAACAGGTGAATAACAGACACTTCCCAAAAAACGTGCTCTTATCTTTGGAATAAACATGGCTGAAAATAAGAACAAACAGCAGGACTTTTTATAAAGTACTCTGACATTGCAAGTGTTCCTAAATGTTTCCTTTAAGGAACCACCGCTTTCACTATTTTGACCATTTTCATCTTGAATGTATTTTATACAGAACAGGTTTTTATATGAGCCATTGTTTTATTCATCTTATTTGGAATCAGGTTTTTTTCACAATACAGAGCAGCATCAGGTACATATTTGCTCAGCACACATCTTAATCAATATATCAGGTTCTTCCTCTTGGTTTGTTATTCATCACAGTCCTCATGTTGCCTCTTCCTCTCATCTCGTAACCATTAAGGACACCACTAGACATGTATTTCAAGTTTTTGTAGCCTAAAGCTAAAGTGTGCCAAATGTTAAGTTGGAGCTTGAACATGTTGCATCCATATTCCAGCAGTTACTCATTTGTTTTTAGAGACACTTTACTATAAAATAACTAACAGACAGACTGACTGCCGGGTCATTAGACGTTGAACTTGCATTACCAAACCCAGTGACCAGGTTTTGGTTGTGAGTCAGGTTACAACACATTCTCATAGGGTATTAACATAGTTGTGGTGTGTGTACAGGTGTGTGTGCTAATGCGCCTCACTGAGACAAGAGAGGGAGGGTTTACACAATTTGCTGCTGAGGTGGTGAGTGTGTAATGACACCCGTGTTGTCTCACATTTTACATTTCGAATGCTCAGTGCACGCATACTGTGGATCTCTTGAAAGTGTACAGTACTTCAGAGCATCTTGGGCGCACTGAACTTCAACTTTAATGTTGCTGTTCCAAACAATAAAGTTGATTAAAATCTATATTAACTGATAATGCACAGCTGATGTGCAGTGTAACTGTGAGTAACTGTGCACACTAGGCGGTACACCCACTCTACAGTTAATTCACATGCTGGAAAAAACTCGTCTGGAGTTCAATCTGATCCTCACTGTTAAAATGTAGTTCAATCCATGTGTTTAGTAGCTGGTCTGAGACTCCAACTCCTACTCTGTCTCAACAGAAGGGATGAAGTGGGAAGTTAAAAGAATGAGGGAAAGAAGAGAGGGATTATCAAATGTGTGTAGCAAGAAATTGGAGAGATTCTGACTTAAGAAAGGGGCAGAGGGACAGAGAAGCTGACAGAAGGAGGGGGGAACGTAGGGACTGTAGCGGTCAGTCTCAGCTGTGCAGCATGTGATGGCTGAATGTGACAGCTGTTCTCTAACTGGGACACACACACACACACACTCACCGTGCACAGGCATGCTGGGCCTGGGATTCGAAGGCATCTGAGTGAATACAATGAGCCCTGTTGTCTGAAAAGAAAGCTGTGGTAGAAAACTTGTGCACAGGAGAAGAAAAGGATGAAACTGCACGTAGAGAAACACGGACGCGAGTGGTGAAACCCATTGTAGCACATAACTTGACAACTTCCTCAGTGTGTATCTTCTTTGTATCCATGTAATCCGCAACATGTCGTCGCTTCACATTCCAGCCACTTCCCCCTTACTGCCCTGTGATTGGCTGTCACCATGTCCACACAGATTGCTACAGTGACGGGACGAGGCAGGGAAAGGCCGTGGGATGAGAAGTATCTCTGAGCGTGTGTGTGTGTTTTTTTTTTTTTTTGGTTGCCTCTCTAAGGCGAGAGTGCATCGTAAAGTCTTCAAACTGAACAAATCAGTTTCTCCTCTTCTTGTCTGTCTGTTTCTCTTACTGCTTCATTTACTTATCCATCCTTTTGGTAGGACTTCTGGGGGGCAAGAGATGGCAGCAGACCAAGACTCGGAATAGAAGCTCTCTTAGTATCTTGGCTGACATTGTGGTGGACACACACACAGACACACTTAAAAACACACACTCTTGGCAGGTTTTACATCTCCTTGTATATTGCTGGGTCTGGTTTTGGCAGGTAGGCTCAAGGACTCTTTGAAAGACCATTTAATAGACAAGGCCTAGAGCGCACTCGCACAAGCAACCCCCTATTTCTCGTGTTGTCTAAAAGTTGTTTTGTATTCAGCCCAGCTGATGAGGCAAGGTGAGCGGCTAGACTGCAGTACTTTACTGTAGCGGCGGTGGGGGGTGAGGGGCGGCCTTCATACATCTTCCCCAACAGCACCGCAGTTCTGGCCTTGTACACCAACTACAACGTGTTGTAAATATTTGTTCGAAAGGGACAGAGAAAGAGTGCGTAGAGACAACATCAGACGCCAGGATAGACAGAAAAATACACACACACCGCAAAGACGCAAGCATCAACAGACACAAAAGCATTTCCCATCATCAGCAAGGCAACCTTGCAGAGAAGTCGACCACAAAGGAGCAGGGAAGAAGTGGCAGGAATGCATGTTGGAAAGGTACACAGGTTTCCTCTTAAAACACCTCAATTGGGATTCAGATGGGAATTGCAATTTTACCCCACTGTTTCTCCTTCCGTGTGTGTTGCGGTTGGCTGATCATTACTGGGTGCCTTAACCGCATTTGCTAAGTGCTTTGTTTTCATGCTCAGACAGTATGAAATATGAACAGCGTTAGCAGACATGAAATGACGATCAATGCTGCTCAATACTAATCAGCTCGGCAAAGATTTTCTGTCTTTTGTGGACATGTTTTTTTGGCATTCAGGAAATTCATTTATTTCCCTAAACTCATCGGAAGGAATTAGCATTGTGCTTTAAAAGGGTTGACAGATGAATAGTATCAAGTATGCAGCCATTATTGTTCACCTGGTGTGTTGTTTCTGGTGTCTTCCTCATTATTGTGTACCACCTGTTTCCCCTCACCTTGAACTCTTGTGTGTGTGTGTGTGTGTGTGTGTGTGTAAGAGAGAAAGTATTCAGATAGTGTTTCAGAAAGTGCATATTTGTTTTTGAGTGTGCCAGTGTGTGTGAAGCCTCCTTATCTAAATGCAGAGGTGGGTCAGGGTCAAGTCCAGTTCAGCCCTATCTGTGCTCCTTCCAGCTCCTACGCACACACAGACACACACACGGACACACCAACTCATAAACCCATTCACAAGCTGTCGGTCCACCTTCGGTCAGTGTCAGGCTGTCGGTGAGCGTCTGTCGGCAGCTTTTCGACCAATTCAGTGTGTTGACTCTTTCGGTGAGCGAAACCGCTCTGATTGGTTATTCATCTTAGCAAATTTGTGCAACAACCAAAAGACATAGTCAATAGTTGACAATGCTGGCGCCATTGGGAACTTCTTATCAGGCATATCCTTGATCAGAAGCAGATAAAAACCATCAGTGATTGAGAGCTGTGTGAAAATTCTAAGCAAACACTGCTATATTCTGTAGGCTTCCCTTTTTGAAACGAAGAGAGAGTTATTTCTTCTCATGCAAGTGACGTGGCTGTGTTCTGTGTGTTCGGGTGCCACTTTTTGGCCCAGGTGAAGGCAACGTAATGCAATGCAACAGTTTGCTTTTCTCCCTGTTAGTTCTTTGATGTCGGCTTAGCGTACCTCTGCCCACACACGAGAAGAGCTAGAGAAAGCTATAGATTAGATACAGAGAGGGAAAACATGGTAATGGTAAAATACTGTTATGAGTTCATTCTACAGCATAAATAACAGTCAGTAAAACAAAAACAAAAAACTGCTGGAACAACAGAGCTCTCCACAAACCATCCTGAGTCTACAAATGTGTTTGGAGAAATGACATAAAGATGAAACGACGTTTGAAATGTTTGAGCTCTTCAGGACAGATGCTCTGTAGCCTGAGGGCTCAAACACTTTTGCCAAGGTCGCTGACGTCTCAGGTGCAGAGGAACAAAGAACATCACCTTACTGCACCTTACCTCTGGGTTTCTTGTGATTTCACCATCAGCGTTTGAGTTTGGAGAAACTCTTTCGGCAAATGAGCGTAATGAAAACAGTTTGTTACTGCTGTCAGACAATACCTCACACATTTTATTGATATAAAACATTAACCTTCAGGGAAAAAAAGAGGTGCTACTTCAGCAAAGAGCGTACATGAAGTGGGTGAATGCAGTCATCTACTACCTTTAATTGATCACAAAGGATGAGATGCTGTGTCATGTGACATTGATTGATTAGGCTTTGTTTGTTCACGTCATGATGATTAATCACAGCAGCACTGTATGGACTGGTCAAATGGTGAAGGAAGGCATATGTCCTTCCAAGCACCATATAGTCAAGTCCAGTCAGAAAGAAAGTTTCATATTACCAGTTAGTCGCTTTGTGTTGATAATATTCCTCCCTTCTGATTTAAGAATGGTCCACGCCTCAGCCTTTTGGCCTTTTTAGTTCATCCAGTCATGTTGTGCTTGTGTAGACAGCGCAGGAACGTCTGGGAGACCCTTTGTAATTTGTTTTTATTGGACTGCAGGGACGTTTTGTCTGTGCAGGATCCACATACACACATAAACCCTTTGTCTTGTCTCAATTCATATTTGTAAGATGTGTGTGTGTGTGTGTGTGTGTGTGTGTTTGTGTGTGTGTGTGTGAGTGAGCTAGTGAGAGGGAAAGACTGAAAGAGGCAAGTTTGTTTTTATGACTTTAAAGGAGTGGGTAAGTAAATACAGAGCTTTATCAAGTAGTATTTTGCATTGTGAAAGATGGGCGTAAACTTAAACACACACATCTTTTTACATTCCATGCACCACCATAGGGAGTGTGGCTGTGCATAGGCCTATCTAGTATCTCAGACTACCCAGTGCTTGCCTGTGTGTGTGTGTGTGTGCGCTTGCAATATTAAGTTTCTACATAACAGGTGGGATAGACTTTGCGTCATCTGTGATTGGGTCAAGTATCACGTTTTCTCCCTCAAGTCTGTCATTAACCCCCCACTCCCAGCCCAGTTCTTCCAGTCACATAGTCCCAGAATGCGAGAAAGCCTCACAGTGCTCTCATTCAGGCTGATCTCCTCCCTGACTTCTCCTTTTTTATGTACAAAACAATACATGCAACTCAGTGCACCGCAGAACACAGCTTAGAAAATATTATATAAAAAATTAAAAATGTATTATTACTTTCTACTTACAACTTCAAACATCTTCAATTTGTAATATTTAAGATCAACAACAAATAACAGACTGGGTGTACTTTTCCTGCCTGAGCAGCAAGGCACATTTCTGTCATGTGATTATAAAGAGCTGAAGCTGAGGAGCAGACAAACTTTAAGAAGTAAATTATAACAAGAAATAGTTTTTAGCATATGTGCAATGATGTGAAGCACTGAGAAGCTTAATTACATTAAAATACTGTGAGACTGGATCATGCCTATGTGGAATAAGACATTGAGGATTAAAGGCTTATTGTGAATTATATATTCTGTAAATCACTGTCATAAAGAGATTTGAGTTAGGTGATTCAGCATCACATTATTCTGCACAACACTTTTATTACTTATTTTCCTTTATTACATTTTCCTTTATGTTTTTCTGTGTTTCTCCAGTCATGGCTAAGGAGGTACGGTTACCTTCCCCAGGCCAGCGGGCAGATGTCAACCATGCGATCAGCTCAGATCTTGTCCAATGCCATCAGCGACATGCAGCGATTCTATGGCCTCGAGGTCACCGGACAGATGGACCAACAAACCATCAGGTCAGCCGGGCTTAACTGGGCTGCTTTTGTACATTAAGACTTACATGTACTTATAAAAAATATTAACAAGCCTCGAACAAACTGCTGCCCTGCAGATCAGCAAAATCCCTGAATAGTTTTTAGTGGGATGACTAGGCTTGGAATATGAGAATGTGTGAATCCTCACTGATACCAAAGTGAGTAATACCTTTCCCCTCCCTCAGTGACTACTGGAGAAGGTGCACCTTGTCTCTGGCTTCCTCATAGTAGCTTGGCTGAACTAGATAGCTCACACGTATACTTTAAATTAAACAACAAAAAGTACACAGACACCAAGAGGAGAGAGTTAGGGTTTTAACGTCAAACTACCCCCTTCATCTGTTCTCTTGGGGTTCTTCTTTCTTTCCACACACGCACAAACATCTTGCCTGCTCTTCACTTTTTCTTCACTCTTCCTTCAGCGCCATGAAGAGACCCCGCTGTGGTGTACCTGACAAGTTTGGAGGTCAGATCAAAACGAATGTGCGGCGGAAACGCTATGCCCTCACCGGACATAAATGGAACAAGAACCACCTTACTTACAGGTAACAAATAGACATTTTGTTTGTAAGGAAACCTGCCACAAATGTACAGTAAATACACAAACTCCTACTTCATTGTAGGTGCAATTACACATTATGTTTCTAGGTAGGGATTTAATTTAATACAATTTTTATTTTTTATTTCTCCAGTTAGTTTTGTTGTATTACCAAAATAACATTTACCATCATTGATCTGTCAAATTATGAACCAGACTGATGCATATGCATGAAAATGTGTGAATGTGAGTCTATGTGAATATATTTTATTTCTGTTTACTTCCTCAAACTTGAAAATCTCAGAACATAGTGAAACAGTATTTTTCCAAACCAAATGACGGATGTGCCTTACTTGCAACTGATATAGGACACTGGATTTCTTTTCCTTGTCATCTCTTAGTATCCAGAACTATACTCCCAAGATTGGAGAGTATAACTCATACGAGGCCATCCGGCGGGCCTTTAAAGTCTGGGAGAGTGTCACCCCATTGACCTTTGACGAAATCCCCTACCAGGAGATCAAATATGGACGCCGCAAGGAGCCCGACATAATGATCTTCTTCGCTTCGGGTTTTCATGGAGACAGTTCTCCTTTTGATGGGGAGGGGGGATTCCTAGCTCATGCCTACTTCCCTGGACCTGGGATGGGAGGGGACACACACTTTGACTCTGATGAACCGTGGACCATAGGAAACCACAATGTACAAGGTAAACGGTGACTGTCATGTCTAACTTTAACTAACTAATGTCTAACTAACTCTAACCTACTCAGTGTATAGCTGTAAAGGTCCAAAATCGACACTTCAATAGAAACATCATGAAGTCTGTTCCCCAATTGAACTTATTACTACAGCACACAATTCCTAGCACTAAACTAATCATATGCAGAACTGAGGATTACGACAACAATCTTTAACAAGTCTTCGCTGCTCCTCTGCTTGCTGTGCACCCATTAACCCTGATGACCAGAAAGGGATTTTTTGCAACAATGGGCTTTCCTGCCCTGTTATCTACATAACACACAGCAGATGCAGAAAGCTAAGCTTTGTGTGTGCACATAAGACTGTGTGTGTATGCGTGTTTGTCTGTATCTGTGTAATCAGCTGTGTGGGATGTGTTGCAGGACAGATCACAGGGACGGTGGAATGCCACAGTAAGTGGGAGTGTGTTCCACTCGGGGAGCTCTGTAGACTGGTCTCTTTGTTGCTCTATACCACTTACAGGACTTAAAAGCAAAGTACAACTAAATTACAATTAGGTCTGACGTAAGGCAGACACACGTTTAACTAGCACAGCTTTTCACAGAAAACTGTTGTCTTCCAGTTGCATTATTAGTAAAATCCCCTTGGTGAAATTGACATTGTGTCATTGAGATTTGCATGTATTCTTCATGTACTGCATTCAGAACTGAAATGGCAATTTAAGCTAATTTTCAAACAAAAATACTAAACATATTACATCTGGAAGTTAAGTGGGGGGAACTGGACTTTTTTTTTCTTAGGTCGAAATGTTTCACCACTCATCTAAGTAACTTTTTCAGTCGTTGTTTTAGTTCCTCAAAAAAGCCATAAAAATATATCAAACACATTTCTTTAGTTCTGATGTGTATTATTGTAAATGACATATCTTTAGATTTTACAGTATTAGTTGAACAAAACAAACATATCTGACAAAGATATCAGTTGCTAATGCTGGACAGAAAAAATGTAAGTGGTGTTTTTTTTTACTATTTATGGATATTTATTCATGAGCGATGAAACTAATTGTTATTTTTATGTCTATATTCATGTCTTTTATTACTGCTGGTGTGAAATCACACATGAAGAAGCAGATCTGTTTAACCTAAAAAGTGAGACTTAAAAAGCCATGTTCAAAACTGTTTAAAATCTGCTCTGTGCTGAAGTGCCCTGGGGCATGAAACTCTGACATCTGACCTTTTGGCTGGGGTCAAAAAAAAAAAAAACGTCTCTAGCTTAGGGATCAGTAGATAGATATAAACAGCAGCTATGACAGCACTCGAGGGCAAAAGCACAAATCCATTTCATCGAGTCAGTTGTAAGTGAATAACCAAACAATTACGCTAAAAATGTTTGATGTCTTGTGTCGCACGATGTGATTAATCAGGCTTTATGGCACACAAACAAACACAAATGTCACAATACACAAAAGCTTCCACGTGTTATCCAAACAAGTCACTGACATGCACACTCACACATGCCCAAATACATACGAAACATAGCGGGCTAGTAGTGGGAAAAGGTCACAAGCCTTAGTTGTTCTTTGTGTGGTCAGATGTGAGTAAGTCACTGGCAAAGGCAGGGTGAACTTGGAAAGCGCATTCTGGTTGTTAGGGATCTGCTTTAAAGTGTTTTGTTTTGTTTTTTGTTTTTTTTGCACTGGAAGTTCCCTTAGTTGCTGCTGAATAAAGTTTGAGAAGTGATAAACAACTGAACAGAGCTTCACAGAGCTAAAGTACGACTTGAATGACAATGTATGTGTAGGGTATTCAGAATTAGACGTCTTGGCTGAACGTCAAGCTTCACTAAGATGTTTGAAGTTTACTCCAGCTTTTCTCTGTCAAAGTGAATAGTTGTCACGGTTACCTAACAGAGGCCTCTTTATCTGCTCTGAGTGCTGTCTTTTTCTCTTTTTATTCATTCTCAGCTATCTGTATCACTCTGTCCTGGCCTCTGCTGTTTTCTCTCTTTGAGTGTTTGCTGAAACCTAGCATGGCACGAGGATGTCCATGTGACTCTGAAATTATAGATGGTGGGGGAGATGAACTCTGTGTATTTATTGTGTGTGTTTTATGTGAGTTTGTGTGTTGAGGAAATGAGGATATGCACAGTGATGAGCATCTAGAGCATTTCCTCTTCCGCTGCATGCACTGCAGTGACATCATCAAGTCCCAATGCCCCAAAAGCATGTTGTCATTGGCAGAGATCAGACCAACCAGCATCAGCACGGTGCCATCAGGCCAGACAAAATGACTTGCAGGTTCAGAGTTCACAGAGAGCAGGGCGCAGGCAACAAAGAAGTATTGATAGAGGGGGAAGTACCCAACTGTTCCTGGCTTCACTTCAGACACAATCTTATAGGATTATGTTGGTCAATCCTAAACCAGTTTTTCTTTGGTTTAGAAAGGAAGTTGATGCAGTGGTCAGTGTGTCACAGCAATGTCAATGTGTAATTATTGTGGTTGAAGTAACAGCATCTTTTGACTGGTTAGAAATGTATGGTGATTCATATCAGCAATCATTAGCGTGGCTTTTGTGATTCAGATCTGTGAACATTTTTATCAATATATCTTGGAGAGAGCAATGGCCAGGCCTTCTCCTACATTAACAATCCTTTTTCTGTGCCATGAACCCCTCCACCACTCTCACCCTATGACCATTAACAAGATAAGCAGTTTAGATAAAGCACGGATGGATGGGTATTTGTTTCTCCCTCCACTAACTTGTCTATTTGCTCCATCATATCCATCAGGTAATGACCTCTTCCTGGTAGCAATCCATGAGCTCGGTCATGCCCTGGGTTTAGAGCACTCCAACAACCCTCTGGCCATCATGGCTCCCTTTTACCAGTGGATGGAGACTGAGAACTTCCAACTACCAGAGGACGACCAGCGGGGCATTCAGCGGATCTACGGTAGGATGTTTCTTAGGTGACGGGGCAGAGGAATTATTTATTCCTTTAAGTTATTGTGACCAAATAAATTCACTGGTTTTTCAGAAATATTGAAGAAAGAGTATGGCATCTGGGCAAGTTAGCTAAGAGGATCAGTACCACTGTCATATCTGTCTCGTTAGAAATATGATTAGATCAACATAGCAGAAAAAGAAAGTGGAAGTACCTCTTAAGCTCACTAATTAACACTTTATATGTACCTTGTTTAATTTGTACATAAAATCAAAGTGTAAAAATGACACGTAATGTGTGAACTTTTTTTTTGTCCAGGTGCAGCAACGTCTAATTGCATGATGATGGTTACTAGGCAACAACTGGAGTTGTTAATTAGTGAATTCTAGAGGTGACTGTAGGCAGATTTTCTTTTTACTTTCAAAGGCAGACAGAGACAGCTTTACCGTTACCATTGCATCTAGGCTAAGCTAATTATCTCCTGGCTGCTACGTAATGAATCTCTTCTCATCTACTGTAACTCTCAGCAAGAAAGCAAGTGTCCAGAAATGTTGCTGCATTTATACAAACCCCATTAAATGTATAACCATTTCATTTAGGCAATTTTAAGCTTGTTGTTTTTAAGTGGTCTTTGTCTCTTTCACTAGTCCTATATTTCTATATCATGCGTAACGTGGTAAAAAAGGCTTAACCCACAGTGTTTGTTTCTTCCTGCAGGTCAACCAGACAGCGGCCCCACCCAGGCCCTGCCCACTGTGACACCCCGTCGTCCTGAGCCTAGGCCCCCTCAATCACCTCCTCGGCAACCAGACCGCCCCAGGACCACTGAAAGGCCAGATCATTATGGACCCAATATCTGTGAAGGGAACTTTGACACTGTTGCTGTGCTTCGAGGAGAGATGTTTGTTTTCAAGGTAAATGGTTTGAGAATTGGGAAGCATTGGGAGCATTTGTACCTCCCAGCTGGGTATTACTAGTTAGTGTACAACATTTGAAGTGACACGCATACCTTCACAGTAGTTTATTAAACGCCCTTGCTTGGAAATTCATTTGGCTTCCAGCAGAGGAGCTGTTCTGACAAATAAACTATGTGGGTAATTATTCTTTTCTGGAGAATCAGCTTAAGACAAATGGCGTGTGCAGTGCCAACAAGAGGTCTGTTTTTAATCAGGTCCTTGTGGATTGTAAACCAACAGGGCCGATGCATTTTATGAGTTGGAACACTGTTAAATGGGTGGAGTGTGGTCAGGTGTTTGCCTTAAAGAGCCTCTGGACCCACACAAAACATTAACAAGGGCTAAGGCAGCAGTGAGCTATTAGCAGGGTTTTTACCTTTTAGAGGTATGCCTTAGGAAACACTCATTTTGCTGTTAGTTGCGATTGATATTATGCAACCCAGTACTATGGTTATTGTGTTTTCACAAATCATGGCATAATCACTGTCATTTAAATGAACTGGAATACAATAAGCAAATAAAATTTAGTTTCTGCCTGTATTATTTTCTCCTTTTCAGGGTTAGACCAGTGACAGTCTGCACATAGAGCAGTTGTACAAAGATAAGTAATGATGTGTTTCTGTGGGAGAGGTCAGAGGTGGTGTCCAGTGTTGGCAGCACTGGACACTGAAGAGGTTTGCAGATATTAAAGACAGCTGGACAGAGAGCACTGTAAAGCAGCGTCAGCCTCACTTCTAGAAATGTTGCCATGATATCTGAAATCTTGATACTTGACAGTGAACTCAGCAGCAGGGAGCTGAACATATCCAACAGTGTCAACTGGATTCCAGAAAACCCACTGGCATGCATATATTGAAGGTGAAATATAAAACCAACGTGTGTTTCTGCAAATCTGGCTATGACAGCTGTTAATGTTGATGGCAAACCATCGCTGGGTTATTTTATTAATAGAATAGAACATTTTGACAAACATTTAAATCAGGCAATCACACACAGAGATTGGTCTATTTAATTAGACTGTCAGATACTGACCAGTAGTTATAAGACTTGGCATTCAGCTGCCTGGACATGGGCTGCACATGGTCTAATAGTTATATCACTGCTCTTGAGTTTCGTCTGAAGAGCCAGTGGTGTCTGTGTTCTTAGATGACATCCACAGTCCGGACAGCATTAATCAGTATCCAAGATAAACTCTAGTTTTAGAACAGTGGTTTACAAACTTAACACAAATGACCCCATCAGAGGATATAGTTAGCATTACATATGCTAAACATTTGCAACATGACATTAGCTTTTAGTTCAAAGCATCGCTCTAAGCGCAGTGTTGTAGATCGGCTGCATGTAACGGTCTGGAATCGCTGCAGCTTTGTATGTTTATTCATTTCTCGATGGTCTCATGGTCTGATATTGATTGTTGTCAGCTGATGTGTTTATTGAGTTGGGATTAATTTGCCGCTGGGTTGTTTGTATTCAAATAGTCTTGATGCCAATGTGGAGGTGATACCTCCACTGTTCATAAATTATAGCTGCTGATGGTAGACATTGTTCTTCTCTGCTAATATTCTGCATGGGGAAAGTACAGTACATCCTGTAGCCATCAATACCACTTTATCCTCTCCACAGAGTCATGTCCATTAAAAGAACAAAGGGCTGTCATTCTATGGGGAAATGCTTCCTTTCTTTTATTCACTTCTAGTGTTTCTCCATAGTAGAGGGCTGGACATGCAGACAGCCAGAGAAGCACACTGAGCTGCATTCATGATTGAAACTCCCTGACTGAGCCTTGGTCTGCTCTGCTGAGGACTAATATGGTCAGTTGAGTCTTAATCTGGTCAACGCAAGGAGCTGTCAGACCACACAAATCGAAGAGCATGCAGCCTCCTCTGCTTGGGCCGTCCTGCTTCTCTCAGCTATTGCCAGCCCATCTCTATTCTGTTCCACTCCATACTGTGCCGCGCCATTCTGTCTGCCAGTGTGTCCTGCGTGAAGGACAAAACTAGTTGTGCTTGCCAGAAAGAAGCAGCACTGAGCACTTTAGCGTTACATTATCCAGGACAAGCAGGGCTACTGACTCACCACTTATGAATGAGTCTGTGGGCCTTTTAGTGTAAATCTTTCTGCTGGTTTGTACGCACAGTGAATACAGTAAATATGAATATTCCCAACATGAGCTTGTTTGTGTGCTTGGGTTGAAATGTGCTGCTGTGCTGCTGAAGTGATAATGAAATCACTCTCACTGTTCTTTATAAAAGTTTCCTGTTGCAGGCTGTGATTAACGGAGAGAGTGCAATATGAGGATGTGATAAAGCCACCGGAGCAGAGACTGACTATTATTAGCCTCCTAATGTTCCGCTATTGTTGGTTTATTGTACGTTCTGGTCTAGTTATCCTGCAGAGCTCAGCTAACTTTAATGACCACAGTGCTATCTTATCTGAAGGGGACAAATAGTTAAATCCAGTTGACAAATGAAAAGGGGCTTTCTTACAGCAGCTGTCTAAGCATCTTTCTATCCTATATGCTCTTTATGTTTACTTCTCTTCCCAGGGCCGTTGGTTCTGGCGGGTGCGTAGGAACAGGGTACTGGATAACTACCCCATGCCCATCGGTCACTTCTGGAGGGGTCTGCCCGGAGACATAGATGCTGCCTATGAGAGACACGACGGCAGGTTCGTCTTCTTTAAAGGTGAGCAGCAAATATATTATACACAAAGTCAATTTTCACGTGGGTCTTTGCTCTTTTTGCAACATGAAAGTCTTTGCCCTGAACTTAACATCTATTCATAACAGTAGGTGGTTATTTTTGCTTGAAAAAAACAGTCTAGGGCCTCTTCTAAATGATCTTCTTCAGGTATTATCAGCTGCTTAACTATCAGTTTAGACATTGCAATTTCTCTGGCAGTGCAGGGTTTGTATCACAAGCATGTGAAACATAAGTATACCCTTTAATGTAAGTATACTCTTACTCTGCATAGAAAACTATCTGCCATCTGGTTTTGTCTTAACATAATTACAGCTATATTGCTTTGTTGTAATTTCAAACCATCATGCCTTAATGCTATTAGATGTAACAGTAAAACAGATTCTGGAGCTTTTTTCATCTTCTGCAGATAAAGTTAAAGATGTACAATACGTACCTCCACCTCCTAAAGAAGCAACGGTACATAATTTATTCTACATGCAGTATAAATCTCTTTTAGCACAGCTCATTATTTATACTGTGAGTCCCTGAGAGCAACTTGTCTTTTACAACTGTGAATAAAGTTGTGAAATAATAAACGAAGAACTCAGCCTTTAATGCAGCTTGAACCGAGGAGTCGTGGGCTTTGGAGAAGCTGTTGAAGTTGAAGAGGGTGATGTCATCGAGAAGTCTCTCAGTGTGACACTTGGCCTAAAGCCATTAGCAAAGAAAGGACAAGAGAATCAAAGAGGAAATAAATAATAAAAAAAACAGAAGGATATGCAGACCTGGGAGCACAAGAGAAAAGACAGACGCAGCAGCAAGTAGATCTTTATGTAAATGGACCAATCCGATCAGTCATTAGCTTGACATTGTGTCAGCGTGAACGCAGCCATTCGTGCCGTCCGTCCTTTTCAGTCTGTGTTTCAGTCTGCACTTGTGTTCTTGTTGACTTGTGAAACACCATCAATCAAGTTTTGCACGTTTAGTCAACAATATTCCAAATGTCAGGAAGTTTTCTTGTTTCTGTGGGAGCTTACATTAAGTTTACTTTGGAGGTTACTTTGGAGCATTCCCAGCATACAAAACCACAACCATCACAGGCTATGAAGGATAATGTCACCTCCTGTTGTTCATAGCTTGGTGTTTCCAAATGTGGAGGGACGAGGCCAGAATTAATATTCCACTATCATTCATATCAGTATGAAACAAGCATAACCCATTCCATGCATGTAGGCTAACAGAGGAAGAATCTGCTTTATTGTTAATTACATTTACATGTTGCAACAAAATTTGACTTCTGCATTTAACCCATCCTCTGGGGGAGCAGTGGGCAGCCACAGGGCGTCTGGGGAGCTAGCTCTGAGTGTCCGGCTCAAGGACACACCTGGATTTTGGACCCACTGGACTTAAAAAATCTGAACTGTCTTGGGAGTTTGAAAGGTGTACTCCAGGACATCACAGAATTGATCAGCTCTTGAGGTACCATCCACTTGTCTTACACAGCTGTTGTATTTCCCAGTGGTTTCAATGCCGTTTGTACCAAACAAGCAGGAACTGTAATACATACCCCTCTGTTTGTCCTATCCCATTGAAAAACAACAGTTGCACAGTGGGAACAAATCAAATCCTCAGGTCACTGCAGAGTTCTGACGTAGTCCTGGAAAGTCATGGGATTTTACACCAGGGCTATGCTCTGCAGGAACCCAGGGAAGCATTGCGTCAACCTCTTGTTCTCTCCAGATGCTGAGTGTAGAGCTTTCATTTTGAATGAGGAGCAAGGGACTGGAGGCGGGTGGATGAATGGGTGGGTGTGTGGTTGGAGGAGAAAGAGGGAGGGAAAGGCATATTGAAGCCAAGAGGAAAGATGTAATGGTACCAGGAGGAACAGAGTCCCCCCTGTCTGACACAGTCAAAAACAATAAAACCTTCCCTTCAGCATGAAAGCTGCTTTAGCCTGACATGAGACAACCCGCTCGTAATGGATAATTACAGGCCAAACCCAAACTCCTCAGTCAATGATGTCGGATTTGCTTCTGCTGTGTTTTTTGATTGCTTGCCAAGAAATCATTATTACATTCATATAATTTACAAGTGCGTGTAAATGCTGGGTTGGTTTCTTGAGTTGTTGTTATTGTTCTGTTTTTATGTCTTAGTCAATTTCAATTATTCATCGTATTCTGTGCCAGAAAATTAAATGAGTGTGCATGAGCAGAATGTGAATTTGTACATACATCTGTTCTTGCCTAAACATATGTGTCATTAGTTTTCCTCTCCTCTGCTTTCTTCTCCTCTTTTCTACTCTACTCTACTCAGGAAACAGATTCTGGCTTTTTAGGGAGGCTAACCTGGAACCAGGCTATCCACTGGAGCTGACCGACTATGGTCAAGATATTCCCTACGACCGAATAGACACAGCTATCTGGTGGGAGCCATCCGGCTACACCTACTTCTTTAAAGGAGACTGGTAATGTAACCTACAACCTTTTAGTATCGCATAGAACGATCTAATCCAAGTGCTACCTAGTATAATTTTTGTATTTAATTTTATAATATTTATGCATTTTCATTGTGAACATGTTAAAGTTAGCTTTTTGCTCAAAGCAGCACTGGTCATAAGCACATATTTTCATGCCAACTATGTATGGCCGCAACTTCTGTCTTGAAATAGAACATATGTTTTATGGCATGGTGTCTGTGCCACTGAGATTTTTTTTGTTTGTTTTTATTTCCTATCAATCAAATAATTAATTTCCAAGATAAAAGGTATAATTTATGTTAGACATTTCCAGAATAGCTTATCGTCTAGCAAAGTGGATACCAGAGTAACATATTGCAGGTTTTATTTTAATGCACATCGAAACCATGCTACATACACACACCGTACAGGCCGCCATGTACTTGAGTACGTAGTCTGTTCTGCTCGTTTAGACTGATGGTTAAGAGTAACAGCGTTCTTCTCTGCTTGCAGGTACTGGCGCTTCAATGAACAGTCACGCTCAGCCGACATAGGCTACCCGAAACCCATCAGCATCTGGGGATCGTCAGTGCCCTCTACCCCCAAGGGAGCTTTCCTAAGTGATGATGGAGGTGAGCTCAGACACAAAGAGTGGTTTCTGTGTGTGTGTGTGTGTGTGTGTGTGTGTGTGTGTGTGTGTGTGTGTGTGTGTAGTGAATGTGTGAAAAAGGGAGGGAGGAAGGTCTCATGGCAGGGGCAAGGAGGGGCTCGGGCAGACAGAGTCACAACCCAGACAAAGGATCAGGGTGTGTTTGTGCAATCACCAGGAGAGAGGGGTTTGGCGTGTGTGTGTGTGTGTGGTTGTTTGTCTGTTGGGAGGTGAATCTGAGCCTACATGTGTAGTGTTTGGGTAAAGTGGAATGAAGAGGAAAGATAATATCTTCAGAATCTTTCTTAAGGACATTAAGGACACACATTTATACAACAAATAACCATATAGAAATATACAAGTTTTACTTACTTACTTTAATGAATATTTTGGTACAGATTGATACAACTTTTATATCATCCTTCAGTAGTTGATTATCATAGCTAGGTATGTTCACATGTTTCTAATCTTTATGTTAAGATAACCAGCTGCTGGATTCACTTTCTTATCAGACCTATAAAAATTTATGTGTTTTATCTTGTCATTTATCTCTTGGTAAGTGGACAAAGAAGCATATTTTCCAAATATTTAAATTCCTTTTATAATGTCTGTCTTCAGTTTCTAATGTTTGATTACATTTTTATTGTCCTTGCCTTCTCCAGCTTACACTTACTTCTACAAGGGCTCCAAATACTGGAAGTTTGACAACCACCGCATGAAGAGTGAACCAGGCTACCCAAAGTCTATTCTACGAGACTTCATGGGGTGCAGTGTGGACCTGGATCCCGACAAGGACACCGACACGGACTCGGGACGCAAATACCCAGATGTGAACCGCCCGCCATTCAAGCCAGGCACAGAAGAGGATGTCAACAGTGGCGGAACGAACGAAGAAACAGACAAAGATACGAGCAAGGACCCTGACAAAAACAAAGACGAAAACTACCATGAAGAGCACGAGGAAGACACCAACGAGGTGGATGTGGTGCTAAAGGTGGACGACAGTGAGGAGCGGACCATGAACATCCTGATGGTAACCATCCCGCTGGTCCTGGTGCTGTGCATCTTGGGACTGATCTATGCCATCATCAACACATTGCAGAGCAAAGGGGCGCCGCGGCTGCTGGTGCACTGCAAGCGCTCACTGCAGGACTGGGTCTGACCCCTGACATTAGGGAACACTTTGAAACTTTGAACTTGAAATTAGACCGTAGTGACCCACTCCTCTAACACAACGCTCGTCCACTGATCCATCTGTCTTACATCTCTGTGCTCAGTGGCTCTAGCAACTCTTAGTACAAGCAGTAGTAGATCCATGCAAACACTGTACTGATACACAAACACGAACTAGGGGCGAACATAAATCATATTTTACATACGCATACACACACCCCCCGCTCTAACCTCCTCTAATGTCCCATGGTGCTCTACAATGCGTTGACTGTAGTCTATTTATATGAGAGAAGTTTGCACATTGTTTTTCTTTTTGTTTGTTTTTGTTTCAGTTCATTTTGTGTGAATTTTTGTTGTTGTTATTTCTAAACCAGGAAGACCATTCTAATCTCCCATCTCTGCACCACCCTTGTCCTTCCCCTAATCTCAGTAGGGTTTTTTTATTCACCAACAATGTAACATCTGCTTATGCTATCACATATGCCACAGAAGAAAGCATTTGAAAAGACATTTTTCTATAGGGTTCAGTAGTCCACCTCCTTCATCTTACTTCACATTTCCTTTTCTCTGCAGAACCGTCATGAACCCCTAAAAAAGGTTAGGGGTAAAGATACCACTGTCATGTATGTATTTTAAATTTGAAGATACAGCCAGTGGGCTTGTCTTAGTAGGGGTGTAAAGTTTTGGAAGCAGAGACCAAAACCATAACACACACATCAACGGCATGTGGTGCAGCTCTGTCTTGCTAATGTCCTTCAGGGACACTTGTTTTAAAGAGATCAAAACAAAAAAGTTAAGAATTTCAGTGACTCAAAAATTGTGGTCTAAACCGAAACGTCTGTGAAACTCACATCTTGGTTTTTTAATGCGCACAAACTAGCTTTTGAGCTGCTTGTAGCCATTTTAAGGCCCAAGCTGTAATGTGGTGTAATTATCCTTTAAACCGGTTTTCC
Source organism: Ctenopoma multispine (assembly GCA_034779795.1). Taxonomy (NCBI): domain Eukaryota; kingdom Metazoa; phylum Chordata; class Actinopteri; order Anabantiformes; family Anabantidae; genus Ctenopoma; species Ctenopoma multispine. The sequence continues at coordinate 24,070,581 of JAUYWH010000018.1, forward strand.
TTCTTTATGTTGTACTCATCCAGTTGGATAATAGATCCACCTTCTCTCTTGTCCTTATTTGGAAGCCTTTTAAAGACCTCTGTGATCTGAAAAGGTAAACAGACTTTAAAGGCGACCTCTTCCCTTAACTCTCATTTATGTGACCGATTCTCAGAGGACTTCTTTTGTGTCAACAATAGAACCTTCTTCTTTGTGCTACAGAGGAGACAGACTAACGGTTCATTTAAAAAGTCCACTCACTGTGAAATGACACAGCAGAGGGAGCATTCATTACATCCGTGTGTGATTGTGTAAGTGTGTGTGTGTGTGTGACATAAAACTAGACAGAAACAAAGCAAAGCCACGGTCTTTAATTTCAGGACAGGATGTAACACAACAAAATGCAACGCAGCAGACGCAGAGTGCAGCTAGTGTATACTGTGCAGTCTGTAATGGGCTTCTTTTGCTGCTTTTATTTAGTCTTTTTCCTTTTAAAGAACACTTTAAGAAACCTCATCGATGACCTGTGGACTCTTATCTGTAAAGATAGCGTAGCTGTGAGCACCAGGGTGGGCTCACGTGAACAGAGACTAATCCCCTTCATTAAAAAAACAGCAGGTGTGTGCAAATGCTGTTAACCCCCGTGCCCTAACCCCCCCACCCCAAACTAAACCCTGAACTCCCAGAATCAAGACGTTTGCCGCTCTCTTTTCATCTCGCACAAACAGAGATAAGACGAAGGCGATAGTGTGCGCGCTGAATTAATGTCCATCTCCAGCTGCTTGTACACTTTTACATTTTTGTTTGAGGATCCTTCCATCGTCTGAGGTAGCATTAAGAGTAAGCTGCCAGCTCTGACCAGAGGGGGCTCAGCTTGTCTGGCTAGGGTTACACAGATGTGGAGAGACCGAATTTCCTGCAGCTGAGTGAAGGAAAAGGGAGGAGGGGGGCAGAGTGTAGGCTGACCTCGTCTCCCTTAGGTTGCAGAGGTTTATATCTCAGGAATAAGGAGGGGTGGGAAGAGAGAGAGTGAGAGAGGGCTTTGATGGCTCTATCTGACTGGCAACAGGCCATGTGACCTAAATTCTCCTGCTACAGTAGCTCAACAACAGTGCTGGCCAGAGAGGAAACTCTAGCTTACACTAGGTGACAGACCCTTTTAGGGATGTTTGCTGTAAGTGCTTTGCTTGCAGTTGTCTATGTACCCTCCCGATTACATGTTTTAAAGCCCTTGTATTGATTGCCGTTCTGTTAGGCTTCCACCGGGCTGAGACAGATTTAAAAGTTACCGGGACGCTTGTACCAAAAAGACGAAAAAGACGAGCACAGTCGGCCATCACCAAAAGTGTGATCTGCGGGCCAGTCGATGGCGGTTGCCAGGAAACGGTGTCCTGTGTCCATCCCTCACCTCCTCCTCCACCTCATCATCATCATCATCAGGCTTGAGGGAGGTTGGTTGGCGGACGTAGCTAATCAGCGTTAAAAGCAACCCCCCCCACACACACACACGCACCCCGCTTCTCCTCTTGTGTCCTGCTCTTCCATTGGTCCCACAGATGCATCACTGAGCGTTCAGACAGCCGAGCGTCTGGACAGGTTCAGAAAAATGCCAACTCACTGCAAGTGCAGCACGCTTCTTTTTTCTCCTCTGTAATCTCCGCACAGAGAGTCCACAGGGAGCGGACTGCTTCAGAGCTAAAGTAGCCACTTCAAAAGTTGAAAATGTTCGAGTGTGCCTGAGTTTGCTTTACTTGAAAATTGCACTTTCAGTGATTCAGCAGTTTGAGAGGTTCTGAGGTGACAGCGTTCGGGATTGAATTTAGTGCAGTTCACTGTCTCGGGACACCAAGCAGGAGATAAACGATGAAAAAGTAAGAGAGAGAAGTCTGTTGAGGCCGATTGATTAATGTATGTGTGCATGTGTGTGTGTCAAGGCGTTATCCTCCTCCTTATCTGTTCTACTGTCCATGAGCAAGGCCTGGTCTCTGTTGTAAATCTCCCACTCTCTTGTTCCCCACCCCTCCACATACTGAGCCCAGCCCTCTAAGCCCGAGGGGATCATAACAACAACAATGGCCTTCTCTCTCTCTCTCTCTCTCTCTCTCTCTCTCTCTCTCTCTCTCTCTCTCTCTCTCTCTCTCTCTCTCTACATACACACACACACATTATTGTCTTCCCTCAGCCTCACCTTCCTCTCCATGTCCTCCCCTCCCTCATTTTAGGAAACTAGGGTCCAGGCTCACGCAGCAGAGCTTGTTTTGAAATCCTCGTGCAGCAACATTTATCTCGACGAATGGTTTCACGTAAAAACACTGTACCTGTCTGGTTTTAATTTGTTGAACAAAGACTTAGCACATTCAGGTACCCGCAGTGATGTTGATACATTATTGAAGCGCGGGTTCTTGAGGCAAAGTCTAAAGTTAAGGCTGGGACAACGCTGAGCTTGCCTGAGCTTTCATCTCTCTCAGGATGTGTTTCTGTAAACACTGCATGTTAAAGGTTCCTGATTCAGCCCTGCTGTTTTGGCTCTAAACTAGCCTTTTCTTTTCTGTTAAATCTCCACAGTCATTCAGAAGGTAATTTTTCTAGCTGTGTGTGTGCTTTCCTCACTCCGTGTATCCTAACACTGGCTAAGAACCAGCAGCTTAAAAAACAAACAAACTGAAAACATCGTAAGCAAAAGGGACAAGAAAGGTTGACACTGATCGACTCTGATGGCTCTGCCCCAAAGGATTGTGGGTTGTTGAGATGCTCCTCTCTCTCTTCCCACAGTGCGTCTCACCTTGCACACCCACTCTGAAACCACTCATGTTAAATCACCACTCAGCCGACTTTCAGCACCCTGTCGGCTCTGTCACCCGGATGAAACCTGCAGATCTGCTCTCACTGCGCTTCAGACGGACACTGAGACTGTTGAGCAGCCCACTTGATGAAACTATTTTCATCCACTAACTGCAGCTACATCAGAGAGTAGATTTTTGTTGGATTGATTCGCTTCTGTACTGACCACAAGTAGCGAAACTTGGCGTCTCATGTTAGGCTCTCACTCGAACTTCCCAGCCTGGGATGAGTTGGGAAAAATACCCCCCCCCCCAAAAAAAAAAAAAAAAAGCAGTTAATGAAAACAGATGTTTATGTTTCTCTTTGATAATTTGTCTTTTTTTGATTTTGTGCATTTTTCTCTCGAAACTTGATATTTTGACATTTTGTGATAATAACATTCCAATTAATTATTTTTTTGATTGGTTGTTAGTGTTTTTCTTTTGTTGTTTTTTTTTTCTTCTGTAGAAAATGTAAGATTTTATACATTTGTTGTGTATTCACCTCTAGTTGAGTGTGTTAACAAGCCATGCTGGACATGTACACATTAAAATTAAAAATTGCTCTGAAAATATGCTATGTGTGCAGCACAGTGCTTTGTGAAGTGTCTGAAGAGATATATAGAGAATGAAGATTTCGTACACACACGAAATCTCTCTGCTCACTTCCTGCAGTGAGGTCACTGCCCACAGGGCTCTGCTTCCTGTCTCACACTGGCCTCAGAGAGAAGGGAGACAGGCCACATGATAAGGGAGGAAGTTAAGCAAGCAGCTTGTAGATCCTACAACAACCCGACCAGGCAATGGTGCCATCACCCGTGAAAACGGAAATGTATTCACCTTATTTTTTTAAATGGTGTGATGTATTTTATCCACCCACATAGACACACAGAAATATAGACACTGATGGCAGACTTTAATGAGATGTTTTTGTTTTTCAGAGTAAGTTGTTTCAAAGACCAAAAATAAAGCGACACCTACTCACATCCCGTTTTAAATGTTATTTTGTCTTAGTCCTTGAGAAGAACTACAGGAAAAAAAGCCTAGCTGAGGAGTGCAAGCTTTTAAAAGAAAGCAAAGGTGTTTATGACTGGGATGAGAAAAAACAGTGATGGTCCTGGCCAGCTATTGAGTAGTTGAAATTTAGCTTCCCCTTAATTAAAAGCTATACTGCATTCATTGTCAACAGACTGCATAAAAAAACAAAACCAACCATGCATTAGCCTGTCTTTTAATACTTTATGTTCCCTACTGTGTCTGTGTTGCTCAGCCCCATGTAAACATTTGTGAGCATGATTTGTGCTGTGTGAAGTCAATGTGACTACATTCCTTGCAGACAATTCCAGCCACAGATTAATATGGACTGACACTGATTTACTGCGGTAAGAAGGTGCATGAGGGACTGACTCAAAATAAGCTGTTTGTGTGCAGGATAATGAATGAGCACCCAGCACTGTGGCTCCCGGATGTACCTTTTTTGGGGGGGTGGGTGGTGACAACAATGGAACTTTTTATGGCGAAGAGGAATATGATGGCAGCTATACGCTTTGCTTACAGAAGTGCACCCCTGACAACCTGTTGAAAATCATGCAACACCTGTCGATTTGCCTAGTGGCTATGAAAACTATAATCATAAAATGCTGTAGCTCACTTGTTCACTGATACAGTACAGAAGATTCCAACATCCAGTTACCAGACTCACAGATCATTGTCTATATTTCTCAAAACACATGTGCAGTATAATCCACATACATAGTCAGCTATGTGATCATCTATACAAACACATATTTCCAGCATCATATACAAAGTACATGTAACAGTAATTATTGTAACAGACAAGTGTTAGCATTACCTTGTTTCCTTAAAAAAAAAAGTCAATGGGATTTTCAATGGTGTCCTGTGATAGATCCAGGATGTACCCCGCCTCTCGCCCAGTGACTACTGGAATTGGTTCAAGAACTCCTGTTAATCATACAAGGACAAGCGGTTATCAATAATGGATGGATGGATTTTTCAATGGGCTTTTGGCTTTTTTGGCATCAGTTTAGATTATTTTAGAAAATAAAATGACAAACTAAAGTTGGTGCTGAGCACTTTTAGGATTGTTGTAGCCTAAATACAATCATCAGATATAAAAAGCTATTGTTAGACTCTAAGCAGGCAACGCCACAGAAAATCTCCAGCGCAGACCTTATTTCAGGCATACACTGCATAAAAATTTTAATTAATAAATACAAACAATTAAACAATAAACCCACTGATTCCAGATGAGGTAACCAAAGTTTCTTGAGGGTTTTAGGACTCACTGCTACAGCACTCTTTGTTGGAGCATTTAGTCTTTCAGCTTGTTTTGCTGATGTAGGAATTGCAGAGTTAGCTGATAATTATCTGCGGATTAATTAATTCTAATGGTTTCACATTATTCACGCAGCATTTCAGAAAGCGTTTCTATCAAATATTTATTAGAACAACTGGACCTCTAGCACTGCCACAGAGTTTGGCATATCTCAATGCTTTTTTGATCTTTAACTTTTTGGAGTAATTATAATAGTAACGTCCAAAAAAAATTTGTCTTACCTAATCTTGTAGGTGGGTGGATGTACAACCATGCATCGTCTAAACTTTACAACGCCGACCTACTTTTTTAATACGCTGTTAACCATTACAACTTTTTCTATAAGTCAGACACACCTGTGCACTTTAGGGGTGTGTTCCATGTGTGCACATGGTATTTGTGGTATTTGAGTATGTTTTCCTGCTTTGCCTTATTTGCCTGGTGTTTACATGTTGTTAATGCTTTCCTCCTGTCTATGTGTCTGGCAGGGACGATAGCTTGTTAAATGTATCTGCTACAGTTATCACCAGCTGCACCCTGTGGAGCACTTGTAATTACTTGCAGCCATCTTTTTTTTCGGTAGGTACACACACACACACACAGACAACGTTGATCACTTACAGCTACGGTTAATGACTCTGCTGCAAATGTCTCCGCATGGTGAAGTTGAACCACCTGTCCAAGAATATGTTTACAGTAATGCACCTGCTGGCCTTCCAGTGCTGCACACAAAAAGACAATTTAAATGAGTCGTTTTTTGTGTTTTCACAGGATTTAGTTTGTTATCATTAGCAGTACTTTCTACCAAACTAGTATTTTTATACAGAAATGACAAGATTTGATGATTATCCAGAAATTCCAGGACTTTACCTTGTAGGAAATGTGTAGTAACATTCATCGATTAGGGCTGACAAACATGTCTCACAGTAGGTCGTTGTGAAATTCTCTTCAGACGCTTCTGTCCTCCCGGTAGACAGCTGACTTTTTATCTGGTGCTTAGTGAACCTTGTCTAGAAGTACAGCATGTGACCATAATGAGACATATAAACACAAATGTGACTAATGGTGAATGAACCATGGCAACATTTGTATATTAGATATGTGTGCAATATAAATAAAGGAAAACAAAAATGTGTGATGTCAGTTCAGAAGACAAGACTCATTCATTTTCTTTTCCTCTTTCTCTCTGTCACACTCCAGTGTCCCTACTTCACTTTTATAGCTGGAGCTATAATACAGCTTGGCACAGTGTGTTTTGGAGCTAAGTTCGGCACATACGGATCAGCCGAGCGCACGGTGTGAATGTGACGCAGAATGTCACCAGCTCACCTGATCGCGCCGGTCTCCTAAAGACAGCAGGTGTGATTATGTTTTTCTAGAGAAAGTAATTATGTTTCAATGCAGCACAGTTTTTTTTGAATAAAGTGTTTCTTACTTTCTTAAGTTTGGTTAAATCTTCATTAACCTGATGAGTCTTAAGCCTGAACACAATCCAGCCTAGAACATGTTGCCTAAACACTGTATTTGCTGTTGCATGTGTATGAATGGATTTTCTAGGAGAAAAGGCTGCACAGTAACACTGCTACAGAAAAGTGAGTTTTTGTCAAGCAGATCTTCAATTTTGAACTTAACATGTGGAACTGATTTAAGTCTTTAAGACTGTGGCAATCAATCTGTTGCTCACCGGCAGATTATGTTCTCTGCCCTGCATCTTCTTACCTTAAAGTTCATGTTGACCTTCACACTGGGTGAGACCCGGCAGACACCGTGTGCGTAGGGATATCCTGTCTGTTTGATGACACATAGCCGTACGTAACATCAGCGTCATTGCTCACATGGTTCTTACTTTGTGTATGTCTGGAGGATTTAAAAGTTCAGCCATGAGGGTGGGGGGCAGACCAGAGCATAATCGGAATAATCGGAATAATAATTGGAATATACGGACAGTCAATAAATACTGTACCTGTAAGGCTCTACGTAAATACAGATGTATCATGGGTGTGTTTGTGCAGTTACAAGTTACAAACCATTATTAAAATATAAACCAGTTGCAGACCTGTTTCTATAAGATGGATGTTGGATTTGCTAGGAATCAAAGCTGACTCGCAAGAGTTTGACCGGGAATTACACTGAATGAAAATGAAATTACTTCCAGAACAATTTTGTCACAAAAAGCATAATATACTTTTATTTCATTCAGAAACAGAGTGTCGTCAGAAGCGCCTTTGCATTTTTACACCTCGTACCATTATGCTAGTAAACAGGTAGTGATTAGATCAAATAAGAAATCTTTGAGGAACAGGATATAAAACTACGACGAATAGACCATTTCCCATTTTTTATCTTACTATGCTAATTTAATCAAAGGTACATAAATGTCTTAGTAACAACAGAGACCTTTTCTGTTGTTGCATCTGTGAATAATTATGATTGAACTCGCAAATTCCATGTGGACACAAAAACGCCTTAGCATGCACAGGTGCAGGTACCCGGACACCTTATACATGCATATACAGTATTTACACATGCTGCGCGGACTGACAGAGCATCATGTTATGGTTGGTAATAAATGAGAGAAACTTTATGGCTCATCATTAAATGTGCAGCACGAAACATGCCGTGCTTTTTGCTTGGGGTTTATTTATTTACTCACTCGCTGAGATGGACACTGTCGCCTAATTAACAGCTTTGCATTTTTCCCACGTTTTATGTCAATGAGACAGATCCTCTGAGCTGTCAGACTCACAGGAGGACAGCGTTACAAAAATAAATTAATGAAATAAAATAAATTTAAATCAGTGTGTTACAGATGCTGTATTTTTGTGGGCTGTTGTTGTTCTTGGATTGTACAACGTTCCAGTTGTTCACCAAACTTCTTCGTCTCCTTTTCCTGAGAGAAAGCTGTGACCTCGTCGCCGCAGCTGCTGGCTCTAAAAGACAACCAGACTTTTTACTTCCCACAACCTCTTGTGTTGTGAACCTCAGACCCAGGAGAGAGGAGGCAGGACATGTATTCGCAAGACTCTCTATGGAGCTGCTGTGTTCACCATTAGGAAAATGAAGAAATGTTGCCTCATGACTTTTCAACTATTACTGACTTATACCACAGTATCTTAGATGAATGAGGATATTTCTGAGCATCCTTCACCCCGTGGGGAATATAAAAGATGAGCTAGAAAAGTCTCTGCATTCAGCTCATGCGTCAAATCCAGGGGGAAATTTCACAGCAGTCATGGGAAGACTTACCTGGTCATGCTGTTCTCCTGCCTTTATATTACTGTCTCTGAACTTTTATTCCATCCTACATCAACTCCTTGCAGAGGTTGATGTGTTAGCGCCGCGCAGTGATGTGCACTACAAAGAGAACCCAGGTAAAGTTGCGATAAAGAGATTTAATGCAAACCTGCCGTGTGTGTGTGTGTGTGAGTCTGTGCGTGCGTGTGTTTTATTGTGATATATACTTCCCCCATATGTACACTAAAAAGAATCTGTATCTGTGTGGAACACTGTACGTGTGTGTGTTTACCGTCTCGTGTGCATGGATTTAGAACGTGTAGGCAGATGTTGTAGGCAGTTTCGCTGATGTTAAACCTATCATCATAACACCCGGTAAGAAAGCTCATAAAATGATGGGATGCAATTAAATTAATTAGCAAAACATCACAGGGGACACCTGGGGTTGTAACTGTGTGTGTGTGTGTGTGTGTGTGTGTGTGTGTGTGTGTGTGTGTGTGTGTGTGTGTGTGTGTGTGTGTGTGTGAGTATGAGCAGTGAGAGACAGCTGAGTTGTACTGGCGAGCAGTAGTGGATTACTGTGTAACATATGAGAATAATTGTGTGAGGGATTACATGTTTCAGAATTTATGTGAAGCTTCTTATACCTATGATGCTTAATACTTTATTCATTCTTCTATTCCTTCCATTTATTGCTATAAAATCTTTCTGATCAATTCTTAAGTCAGTAAGATCATTAACTCTCCATTCGTCCTCCACTGAATCTGTGATGGTCTAAATGTAACATAGGATGTGTGCATCTTACTTGATGTCTTACCACGACTGATATGAGATTTGTCTCTCGGTTGGAGGTTGTATTTGGGGACTGTTGCTGTGTGTGTTCACTGAGGTACAGCAGGCTACCTCTCCCCAGGTTGTGGGTATCCATTTGTAGTAGGATGGTTAAACTAGCATGTCGCTTATCTTCAGATTTAGTTTCTGCTCTGGTCACTTCAGCTAAACATGCAACATACCTGAGGGTTAGCTGAATGGTGCCTGCCGTCAGACGAGTACCTGCCGTCAGACGAGTACCTGCCATCAGACGAGGGCTTGCACGGACTGAACAACTAAAACTACAACAAAAGTAGAATTTGACCTCTCGCAACCAAGCATGAAATTAGCTATTAATGCAATAGTTCAAATCGTATTGTAATGGTAAGAATTCTCTAACAAAGAATTTACTATTGAAATTACTTAAACCAATCGACATGCAGTGAATGTGAGACTTGGGTGTTTGGAGCCCATGGGACTGGGTCTGTAAAATGAATGTGTGAAAATAACCATAACCATGCATTAACTCTACTATTGAGTAATTTTTCTCCATCTGTCCCAATCTTGTTAACCCAATTTGCAAAAATGGGCACAAACATCCACTTTGACTCAAGAATAAACCTGATCAGGTCAAGGTCAAAGGTCAAGTGGATTCATGTATGTCATGTCTTTATCAATACTGTACCTGGAGGAAATCTCAGCACATTTGGGACAAACATCCGCTTGGGCTCATGTAAAGTGCTGTTGGTAAATATACTGTAGCTGTGTGTGTGATAAGTGTTTATTGTTACAGGTTGATTAGCTTCTGCAGAAAGCATGAAATATATTTCATATGTTAATTATTGTGTTAATTTTCAATGTAGCGCTTTCAATGCAGTACCGGTCCATTTCAGCTTTGTAGTATTACTGCTAGTAGTAATAAATGATCTGAATACCAGAATAACATCCTCCACCACTGTCACTCACACACACACACACACACACACACACACACACACACACACACACACACACACACACACACACACACACACAAACAATACTATGCTGAGCATCTGGATTCAAGATTAGTCAAACATTCTCTGCCCATGATGTCTGGCAGTTTAACAGCTGTTAGGGTGGCACAAACACACACACATGCACACCCAAGACAAACATACACACATACTTACAGACGTACACAATTCCCTCTTCTGGAGAAACTCTGCCTCCATCAGGTTAGCTGTTGGATTTGTTAGAGTCCAGAAAGAGGCAGTGTTAGTGGGCCACACAGCAGGAGGGGAGCCCCTGGTCCTGGACACACTCTGGAGATGGCGTCATATTTTCCAGGCAGCTGGTGCAGGAATGGCGAGGTGGGCTACTTACTAACAAACAGATGCTAAATGGACAAATGTGTATGTGTGTGAGGAAATGAGAAACTTTTATAGACCAGGTGGTTTACCATGTCCCATTCCCCAAAATCTGCTTCATAGGGGGAAAACTCCCCATTTATATTTTCTACTAACTGATATAAATCTTTTACCTCCAGAATGAATGAAGACAACTGTGATGACTAACTGTGCGGGTGGCACTGAGGTGGCCTTTTACTAGCTTTGTTGGAATTTTGTATAAATACAGAAAAGCAGTCAGCAACCAAGAGGTTACCTTTGCTGAGTTTAGCATGAAGACTGGAAGTAAACAGTTTTCTACAAAGTGAAGTCAGGGCTGGTTTGCTAAACTTAAGTGAATCACCTTGTTGCTCCAGCTCTGCACCTAATGCGCAGACAAGAGAATCGTATTGATCTTCTCATTTAATTCCTGACAAGAAAGCTGATGACTCCATTTCTCCAAGCTTTTTCTTCAGGATTTAGTCGTCGTGCAAACTGCCTGTAGGTGCAGCATTTAGCATTTTGACAGTAATGCCCTCATTAATCCGTAGACTTGGACACATTAGAAACAAAACCTAATGTCATTCTGGTCGTTTTATATTGTGGGTTATCTCTGCTGCACAAAACAGGAAGATGCACTTCACTTTCAGCATAAATAGATCCAAATACAAACATCCTGTTCAGGAAAAAGCCATGGGTTTTAGGAATATAGTTCTATAAACAGTCTCAGTTATTTATGGTGATCAGACCCAAGATAGTCAAATTCCTTTTGAAAGTATTGCTTCTTCACATTGTGCGATATTGAGAGGGTGCTCGCCGTCATCCTGCTGACAGAAATAAGAAGTTTTTGCAACCTGAGCCTCCACATCTCATCTCCCATTCTCCCCCTTTCCCATCTTCTTTTTTTTTTTTTCGTGGCAGAATCACTTCTCGCCTTGCTTCATCTCCGTCTATCACTCCTGCTCATTCAGCGCGCCGTCGAGGCAACTCTGTTCTGTTCTGCATTTCAGCTCCTTCATCAGATCCCGCCCGGGGGCCAGAGAGGATTCCTGTGATATCATCCTCAAAGTTAAGATACGCCTGCACACTGACACACATGAAAGGGCGAGAAAAGAGAAGAGAGAGGCTGCGAGCCAGTCACAGGCTTCAAGTGTCAGGTCTCTGTTGGTTGTTCACTTCCACATTTGCTTGGTTTTAAAGTGTCAAACTTAAACCTGCAAATTGAAACAGAATAGAAAACTATTCACTTCTAGCAACATATTAATAGACTGGAAATAAAAAGAGAGCATGTAAATGTGGTCTACTTTTTGAATTTGTAATTCCTGAATTAGAATTGAGTGAGAATAACATTGAGCCAAACACAGTCTGTCTGCACTACACTCCTTTTCTCTAGACAGCTGGTTATCAGTCTCCTCTCACCCCCTCCTTCCATTGGTCTAATAACTGCTGAGCTTTTCTCTCATGTCTGCCTCAGAATAAAGGTTTCTTGGGCAGAGCGAGAGCTGTGTGGCCTGTCTCTCGCCTCTACATTCATCCCAGCCCCCATCTCCTCTCAGCCCAGGGCAGCGGCTTGTGTGTTGATGCACTCCTGACTGGCTGAGTGGGCTGTGTAGGTGGCTGCTTGTCTATCTTCCAGTCTGCCTACGTGACTTTCTATCAGGCTGATGGGGCAAAGTGTGGGTGTTATATAGAGTTCAGATTTTGGCTGCATGTATGACAGGGATCCCATTTTTCACATGCACACACCTAGAGTTTGGCTTTTCTGCGAGATGCACACTGAAGGTGAGAAACAGAAATAACTAATATTCAGACTTTCCTTTCACTGTCCATCTTGCTTCTGTGTTACAACATGTTTTGCATTCAGTGGAGAGTGATGAAGTTTATTATGCTGCAGGACAGTTTAAGAAGTCTCTTTGGTTTTGATATTTTTAATGAGAGTGAAACCTCAGCACTGGTTTGAGAACCTGTGGGCAAACTGGACATTTTGATGATTTTTTTATTTTTTATTTAAAGGAAGTAAACTCCACACCTGCAGCATAACACACATTTAAAACGAGTTTCTCTTTGACTGTTAATGCACTCTGTTTTGTCATGGACTGAGAAAAATTGAACATGTTCAGAAGCAGGCTCACAAACTGGTACAGATTGGCCTTTGACTAACTACTGTCCCTTTTCTAAATGAAGTAATTAAGATGCAGTTGCATGACTTAGAGACACCAAAGAACAGTTAGACAAATATGTTTTTATTAAAGGCTAATGCAGGCATAAGCAGATAAGGGTTTGGACGTCAGCACACTGGAGCAGTCTGGCAGGAACACCGGGTAAACAGGCACAAGGCAAAATCCAGAAACCTGCAGAAGGTCAAAAACTGGAGAGACAGGTGAGAACACAGAAGCTGGAACACTGCAGGGGTGATGAGACCAGTTCTGTTTTATAGACCCAAATCAATCACATTTTCAGCTTTTTCTTGTCTCAGAATTTTCCCCCAGAATAAAAAAAAAACAGGCATTTGAAGAAAAGAACACTGTCTGGTCCGACACCTGTGTGGCAGCCAGCGGCAGGAAACATAACATACGCAGAGAGAAGAGAGGAAATAGATTCCAGTAAATATTAGTGAAGTCTGGATGCTAACACAATGCGAGACAACTAACTTGATTCAAAATCCAACGTGAACTACCTTAAGTAATGTAAGCTCTGACGCTTTTGTACGACCATCCCGTCCTGAGTTGAACATCATCAGAAAAATCTGTGGGTAGATCTTAAACGTAATGTCTCACACATTGCTTAGGAATAACAAATTATACAATGATTGCACAAATACCACAGTTTTGGCTTTTTTTTTCTGGAGATTATTCTTTGAATAAACGTATTAGGAAAGACGTAAGCAGACGTGCAGTACTGTCTGTCTTACATTTGCATATCAGGCCATGCTGACGTGCTGGCTGACCGGCTCTTTGACCTGATGGACGTCTGTCTGGCCCGCTGGCTGCCGGCTGGCTGAATGACAACATTGTCCTCACACTGAGACCTAACCAAATTGCATCCTTGAGCTCAACAGGACCATAGGGGAAATCCATTCCATATGAGCTGTAGCCTATATTGAATGCCTCAGGCCTGGATTGGAGTCTGTCCAGAGAAAGAGGGAAATACAGGAGATCACAGTCAACTCTTTGTTAACTTTGTTAGCTTATCCACAGGGGGAATAAGCTTTTTTTGCTTTCTCGGGAGTTTTATTAGAGGATCGATATTAAATATGTATGTAAAGTGTGAAGCCGGTGGTAGCAGGTGAATAGTCAGGCTGCAGGCTCTGAATATCAGCTCTCCATACATCGAGCTGTAATTCAGTCTGAGGTTTATCTACAGCTGCACGGCGGACTTAACCTACATTCCAGCAAACAAGACGAGCAGAGCAGAGAGGCACACTCTTAGAAGATGTTTCAACTCGGTTTCACCCTGAACAAACATTTTCTCATTCCAGGCAGAAAGTAGGCATATGTGAAAATGCAAGAGAAAAAAAACAAGGAGATAAACAGCCTGACTCATGTGTAACATGGAAAATATTTGTCAACTGCACCTTGTATACAAATATTGCAAGATACAAGACAGGCTCCCTGTTTGTCTCCCTGTTTCCCAGCTTTCATGCTAAGCCAGGCTAAAAATTCCACGAAAAAGCTCAGACTTTTTGTTCTTTCATCTGATTTTATTCCTGTAAATAAAACAGAACTAGGATCAAGAGGGTGTGGGGGGCACTTTTCACGCAGAGACACATGAATGCACGCTGGTGGGAACGTAATTGAGACGTTAAACAGCTTCGCAGCGTCTGCCTGAACCCACTTACTCTCCGTGGCGTGGAATGTGTTTGCGTTGGTAATTGGATTGTGTTTTCTTGTTTGTTTGATCTGGCTCAGGAATCCAGACAGATAGTAAGTTAACAACTGCCTCTGTTTCGCCCGCTGACTTACATCCCTGGGGGTGAAGCAGACACAGACACACACACACACACACACACACAGACAGGCAGTAGGCAGCTCAGTAGATTTATAGGGCTATTTGTAGGGCTGTCTGTCTGTCCAGGCCTCATCTATTCTGATCATGCAGCTGCGTAGGTGTGGTGGTGCGCACAAGTACATCTCACCTAATGAGAATAGATCCTATGTAAATGTTACACGGCTAGAACTGGTCAGAAATATCAGGGACTTCCCAAAGCAATGGGAAAGTTTTTTTTTTTTTTAGGTTCCCTGGGGGCAGAGAGAGCTATAAGAGTCACACTACACACAGTTGCGTTCTTTGTTGTGTGTCATCTTCTCTACCACTCTCCTCCTTTTGTTTTCTCCCTCTGTGCACCATCAAGCTCAGTGACGCAGAAACCCCCCTAAAAATAGGGTGTTTTCAACCACCGAGGCTCATGCGACAGGTGTGGCAGGTATAGCAATTTGCAACAGACGAGACTCTACAGTGTCCCGCTGCTGCTGCAGAGCGACGTCCTCGCACGCTTCCTCCCCATCACCCGTAACAAGCAAGGACTGTGGTTTTAACATAACAACCTCAAAACAACAAATAAGCAGGAAGCGGGAAGGCGAGTTAAGAATGTCAAGAATGAGCCTTAGGATGCAATGAAGTGAGACCTCAACCATGAGCAGACAAGAGGTGGTGGTGGTGGGGGGGGGGGGTGGTTACAGACCTCCTGCCCCATCAGGGAATGCCACTGAAGACTACATCCCTCAGGACATTGCACATAGTGTGTTGCACACAGTGGCTGTGCATGTCTGTGTTGGTTTTCGAGCTCATGTGATGTTTTTCCGCTGATGTTGTCTGACGGTGACAGATGTAGTGCTGCATGTACCAGAAACGACTGGTACAACATTGTGTCTCCGGCTTCGCGGTGAAAACGAGGGGTCTTGAAGTTGAAAGACGATCTCGCCTGTGTGAAGAATCTTCTACATGAATAATTCTTTCAGATTTTTTTTTCCTCCCCACCCCGCGATAGCTCGCACTGACAAATGCACGACACAGAAACGTAGCTCGGTGGCTTTTTGCCTTTTCGCTTCAGTGAGCAGCCCCCGTCATGTCATTCTGATTTAATGTGCATTAAATGCTTTTAAGAAGTTTGAAATACTTGTTCAGCTTCATTTGTTCAGTTGTCACAAACTTAGACACATAAGAAAAATAATGAGGCTGTTTCAAACACAGGCTGACAGACACAATAACCCCTAAAAATATTTGTTCACATGTTTTTTTTTTTTCTGTTTTAAGATGCATCTGAAGGAATTGTGCATCGAGGTTTTCTTTTCCCTGAGCAGCGGCTCTTAGGCGGCACGTCCTCCCTGCATCTACTGAAGCTATAGCTGTTCCTCACTAAGAGAAAACTGTTCCTCACAAAGAGAAAAGCTTTGAATTAGTAAAGCTTGTTGATACACCGAAGGAAGAGACCGAGCCTGAGAGGATGGCGTTGGCATCTTTGTCATCCTTGTGCATCTGACTGCCATTTACCTCCAGTGCAGCCCAGCTAAAAATAATGTAACACTAGAGTAGTTTATATACACATTAGCGATCCACATAATTCCAGCTCATCACTGCATTACCGAACCTTCAGAGGTCAGAGAAGAGGGTTGAGTTTTATGACTCTCCTCATATCCTGGTTTAGGGCCTACTGTCACTACTGTCCTTAAAATACAGTTTTAGTTAACTGCTTGGGCCTTTTTTTTAAGTAGATTTAGAATCTGATAGTTTATGTCACACCTTTTAGCCTCTTCTAAATGACAATTATTGTGTCACCCTAAACATAAAATGTCTGTGTCTTCTAAATATTTGAAAAAGTTAACCCTAAAAAAGTGCTTAAACTCCAGTTGAGTATAAAGAGGACTGGTAATAATTCATATAGTTTTTTTTTACATAATTCTCTTCTATTCTTTTGAGGACTGTCCTGTTTCATGTTCCAGCCTCTCAAAGATGAATTTGTTTGCAACACTATTCTCCACAGCGTACTGTGGTTCATAAAGGGAAACCCGCGTGGTGAAGGACAACTCGTCTCTGCGCTAAGACCAAAAAAATGAATATAAGACAAAAGACTAGAGTTTAATTTATTCTTTTATATTATGAACAACCTAAAAGCTAATGTCTGCTTCTCCTGGACGGGACAGTTCTGCTCAGTTCTTTTGATTGATCACATTTCCCTCCAGTGTTCAAACATCACAATTGAATCTGAAAAGGGAGCTAATTAAGTTGGACCATCTTCACAATTTCAATCCTGCTTCCTTGATTTAAGCAGACAAGATGAGTGCGTGAATTTTATATAGAAATCTTGTCTGGTGTATCCGATTACCTTTATGTGAGACTGCTGTTTTCAGTTAGGTATTTCTATGGAAACGCTCATGCCGGCGGCAACATCTTCTGTGCTATTAGATCTTTAATAAAGCTTTCTGAATTAGATGGATGGCTGCTGTAACCAGATGCTCCACAGGCCGCATCACGGAGACGGAGAGGAGGCCACATAATCTGAATGCTTACTGTGGTTACAGCCGACCAGCTGCTGGACACTTCAGCTTCTGTGGTCCAAACCCATCTGGCCACCTTTTAAAAAACACTTGTAACTCCATTACACAGCTCCTGTGAAATAACACCTCATGACCACACACGTGCATATCAGGCTTCCTTCAGTTTGCTAATTGTCATCTCTTTTTGACTAGTAGAACATTGTTGAGACGCATAGTTGATGTTCAGAATACATGTAAAATCTCATTTAATTTGTTGTACATATGCTCCACCAGAACTGGTGCTACACCTACACTTTTACAGTAGCCCCTCCATGTAGTATCTTTAGCACCAGTTCATGACGTCAGCCAATTCTCTGCACCTCGCGTCCTTGTAGGAGGTGAGCCAGAATATTGTCCTTTTGTGGTAAAAGTGATGCCGCACTCAAATAAGAAAAACAAATACGAAGAATTGAGGGGGCATGATATGTGAGAAAACCGGAGGCTTGACCTCAACCTGTTTTTGCCTGGAATTTTCTCTTCTCACATACTAAACACTTCGCTGTCAGTTTGCTGACATCACTTCATCTGTCAACAGTGTGGACACAAACTCTCAAACAATTGTGTTTTGGAATTAAATGATTTATTATTTAGAGACCAATTAGCCAAACCACACAGCCACAAGGTGTTTAAAGAGAGCTGGGGTGATCCATAAGAGAGAAATACAGAGTGAAAGCAAAACCGAGTTGGCTGTTGAAAAACCAAATCTCCATTATTTTAATTTCATGAAATGCGTAACAACAACAGCTCGCTGTGAAGAACCAGAGAGCATGAAATTTATTTGTGCATCTGATTTTGTGTTGTGAAGAGTGTATGTGTGTGATCTCTATTCTTAAAGGTTAACCAATTATTTTTCAAATGTCAGCTTTCAGCGTGTGATTGGTTCGAAGGTGAAGAGGTGGAAACTGGTCAACAACCCCTCGTGAAAAGTGCTTTTATGAAGCGATGCAGAATTTTGAATTTTTTGAAGGGCGACACAGATTCAAGTCAGAAACACATTTTTACCATAATAAAAGTTGTTTAACAGTTTATTGGTCGTGTATATTCCCTGCATTACTTGTGTATAATCTCACAATGTTATATGGTTATTTATTTATTTAAATTCGATCATTTCCTCATCCTCTGTGGTCCCAGTGTCTCACTCCAATCTAGACAGAGTGCCAGACAGAGTTCATTACGAGCATCCCGAAGGGAGCATTGATGGGCTCACATTATCCAGTCACACTGACCAGGATGTGAGTCAGCTTTACCGAAGAGACCAGTTGCCCGGGGTCACTTACAAGTGAGCGCTCAGACCGTGGTGATGCACGCGCATGCACACGCACAATATGCAACACAAATGGCTGCAAATGTCAGTGAATAATTTGCGTGTTTCATTACACCTGCTTTGTTATGTGATTAATGATGGGACAGCACAGAGTACTGTACAAGTGGTGTGTGGTGATGTGGTTTGATCAAAGTGCTCAAAATCTTAAACAACTGGAAATAAATGCCAGAAAAAATGCTTTGTAGTAGTTGCTAGCTCTATACCTAATACTGAAATACATCTCGTATCAGAAGGTAATGTCAGGTAGTGGCTAGTATAGATACGTATAGTACAGTACAACATGACTTCCTGTAGGATAGTGTCAATGGATGTGATGCTGGAGAAAAAAATGACCTTAAACATCAATAATAAAGATGTTTTGTGAGGACGGATTGCTGTGTTCCTACACTGTGCATGTCAGCTAATGCTTTGTCCACCATCAATATGAATATTTAATGACTGGGTTCAATAATAGACATTATTAGCTTAAGCACATTGTGTTTGTCTGTTGTGATTTAGGTGGAGCTCAGATTTCCATATTTTATGACCAATTAATACAGAGAACCCTGTAATTCCAAAGGGTTCACATACTTTTTTCTTTCCAATGTGTACACACAAAAAAACCTCATCAAGTGTTTTAGTAGAATTTAGCAGAATGTTTTCATGATGAAGGACAGTGCTGTCTTGAACAGAGCTCTATAATATGTTAATATATGATAATCAAGCAAACGCAGTGAGGGATCTCATATGTGCTGTATAGCATAGTCTGCCTTTGATAGGTTTGAGGTTTGTCCACTCATTTAGTTTATTTTCTCTTTAAATGTCACCTATGTGTATCCAGTAACGACAGTGTACCTGGCTTTTATTTTGCCTTCCCAACTGGATGAAAACTGATGATGACTGACATCAGTGTTCTATAATATATAGATTTCTGTGTGTGGGGATACTTAACAAGATCTAATATTTATTCAAAACTGGTTGTCAGGATAATATAAATCAACGCGTCTCGTTGAATTTATACTACAACTTGCCAGTGGTCAGCAGCAGATATTTAATGGGTGACAGGAACTGAGATAGAACTTTTTGGGACACACTCTTTCTCTGATGCCTTATTTAAACATTCATCTCAATCTCTATCTCTAGTGTATGTTGGCGTCCTGGTAATTACTGCCTCCTACTCTCTCTCTCTCTCTCTCTCTGTGTGTGTCACACACTCATACGCTCACACACAAATGAGAGAACAAACACAAGGCTTGTTACATTTTAATTTAGTCTTTCATGTCTCTCCATTTATGTAAATTGCGGAATTACAGGGCTTCATCAGATCAAGTCTGCCTACCTTGCTTGACTGATGGAAACTCTCTTGTGTTTCGGAAGATTTCCATATGACTCGGGTAATTACGCCTAGCTGTTTGGCCTACGCTCAGGGACACTGCGCCATGGGTGGTAGGCTGACCGCAGTTCATCAAAAGGTCAACAAGTAAACATGTGTATCACATTTCATCAAGTTCTGCTGCCTGTTCTGCTTATGGGTGGGTCCGGCACTGTGCTGCATTTGTGTGCAGCTTCATATTAAGCCATACGAAAACACTTTTAAAATGATTGATCAATTCCCAGGAGGCAAGCGAAGAGTGGAAGTCCTCCATTATAGTGACCTAACAGTTTAATCCAATGACCATTTCCTCAGGACAGATCAATGCCATGATCCAGTGGCTATTTGTCACTCAGTGACAATGGGGGCTGGGACCACGAGGGTCAGAGGAAGAAGGCTCGTATAGAAATTCAGTGTTCACAAATGAGCCATAGCTGTTTGTGTGGCGGTAAATAAAAAGCTACAGCGAGACTTCCAGACAGTGTCTTTTATAAGACACACTGTGACCATTTCCCCAAGAGCTCCTATTACATTTTATTTCAAGCCTTTATAAAAATGAAATCGCTGCGCATTTCAGCCAACACGTCTTCCACATAAAGTCTATAAAACCCGTAAATATTACTACACAGATTAAGTTAGCTGCACAGCGATGGATCTGAATTATGAGGAAATATCATTTAACCTCCAAGTAAACGTGTTAAAACCTTCAGCAGTTAGCATGTGCAGTGATAACCACGGAGATCATCTCATAATCAGTTCATTTGAGGGGAAGGTCAAGTGGCACAGTGTGTCCAGCAGTTTGTCATTTGTTCATACAGCCAGTGTGGTTAGTAAGTGGGGAGTGAAATAGGGTTCTTTTCCATGTTGCCTGCAGGAAATCAGTTACAGTACCAACACCATGTCTATGCTATTTTCAGACATTGACTACTTATCTTATACCCAGAAGGGGCTGCCTGTGAAAACGCAAATGTCTGAAGCAGTCGGACTGGACTTTACACTACCAGCTGCTGGTACACTGCTCTGCTTTGTCGGTTTTGAAGCTGTGTGGTGTAATGTGTGCTGTACTCAGCTGCCACCCCTCGCCAACACTAAATGCAGTATTTCCACGGTACTACGTGTGTGAAAGGGCAACTCCAGACAATGTCCATCTCATTGCTTCACCAGTGAGAGCAATCAGACTGCCGTTATTCCGAAGTGACTGTGAAATCCAGGTGTCTTTATACGATTTCTCGTGATCAGATAGCTGACTATGCTGCTTACATGATCACTTAATAATCTGATAAGTCCAGAAATGGAATAATTGTGTGAAGATGAAAACCTGTTCCTCAGGTATTTTGATTTGTATTTGATTGTATTTGTCCTCACCTTGAGATGAATCACAGGATGTCTTGGATTTATCGTTTAACCATCTGAATATTTTATGGGAAATTAACAATGGAGCATGGTCCACTTAGCACTACGACCATCCTTTCCCCTCTGACAACCACAAGGGCAAAGAGCAAAACCATGATGGATTGGATGGTGAGAAAGAAGAGAAGGGCCTTGAGGAGGGGGGGAGGAAGAAGTGAACAGGAGGTGAAGAGAGAGGGAAGCTGGAAGATAGAAAAAAGAAAGAGGGGGAGCGGAAGGGGAAACGACGGCTTATTATCTGACCACTTCCACGGTTCCAGACCAATAGCTCTCAAAGTGGAGTTCCTCTAACAAAATGAGGAATGGTTGCAATTGAGTGTAATGATCCCTTTTAGGCCATTTGTGGTCAGACAGTAATCTTTGTTTCTGTCTCCGTTCTGTTTTGGCCTCCTTTTTCATCACCTTCCCTGCATTTCAGCGCAGTCAACAGTCTTTTCTGCAGGCTGTCCCCACATCAGTCAAGCATGGATCTGGACTGTGACGTGTTTCTAATTTGAGTGTGTGACACGAAAATATTTGAGGTCAGTGCAGGTTCAGAAATAGTGCATGAAAATAAAGACAGTGTGAAACATATCACTTCATCTGAGCGAGCTATGACAGGATTTATTTGCAACCTTCTCGAGAGAGACTGAGTATCTCCAAGCGTAGTAAAGGAGCAATGTTTTGTCAAAGGGTAGAAAGTAGCATTATCCTTTTAAGGCTAACAATGCTGAGTTGTCTCCTGATTTCCCAAACCCATTAAAATATCGTGCATGCAAAAAGCTGTGCATATTTGTACAAATATTGTATAAGTGTATTGTAACACAATGGCGTACATTTATGTCACACTTTTTTTTTTTTTTTTACTCCAGCTAAATGATTTAGTTGGCAGAGATGCCAAAATGGGCACAACTCACCCTCAGCTATTTTGATGCAGGAGTCACAGGTCACAGCAATTCATTATAGTCAGGTGGAGCGCAGTGAGTAATGGAACAATACACACACGCACACAGACACACACGCAAAGCACGCACAAAGCGGCAGCTCTTTAATGCCTGGCTTGATTGCTAAGTAAGGAAGCTGAAGAGGAAATGCTCCCTCATAATAATGTGTGACCCTGGAGTCCACGCTGAGGTATATGCTATTGTAAAATTATATAATTATATAAAGTAATAAGTCTGTCCTTCATGTTATCTCATTTTTTTAAATTCATCCCTTCTTTTATGCTTTAATGACACAAATATTCCAGCAAAAGAGAAGTCGCTTGGCCTTATCTGGTTCAGTGCACATGAGTGAGGTTTGTGGGTGGAGAAGCATTTTTAAAGTTATTTTCCCTTATGCAGCCGCTGACGTTCACTGTAGGTCGGAGGGTGGAGAGAGGTGGGGGGAAGGTGCCGGGTGGAGCGTAACAGAGGAGGAAGAGATTCAGGTGACATCACCCCTTCCTCTTACAACTGCGCTTGTGACTTTGTGCACGTCTTGTGAGCCAAATGTTTTAAACACGCAAAGTGTGTGTCTCAATTTTTTTTGTGTGCGTGTTTATGCACTTGTGTTGCACACGTGTTGAATACGAGCTGCGGTGAGACAGGATGACATGTTAGTCATCGTCCCACACATCATTTCTCACACCTTAATGATGTCAAATACTGGAAAATAATCAAACATTAATGTCCTCAGGAAACCAAGTTTGCCAGAAATATTAACAAATTGACTTGTGACTAACTTCTGATAAAATGATAAAAGAACATTTGACTTGGTACAACTTCCACTTTTTGGGAATTGTTTAAAGAAAAATGTGATATTTAGTATGAGTCGCAGACAGATGGTCAGACAGCGAATATTTAAGCATAGAGGGGAAGAGTTGGAATACAGTTTGAACACTAAATATAAAACTAGAGCCAGAAAGCACTTGGCTTGATATAAACAGCTCTCCTCTATGTCCATTAATAAAAAAAACATATCTGCCACTACTACAACATTTTTTCCAAAACTTATCAAGATGTTGGAGAAGTGCTGTAGAAGACTCACTGAGTGACCTTTCAACCAGTCAGGGAATCTCTATTATTTCTGCTTGGTTAGTAACTTTAGATTAGTAAGATCTTCTTCTGTTTCCCCCAACCACTTACACGTTGTAGCAACCCTTACTGAGTCTCCACCGTCTTCGTCTCCATCAGTGACACATCATCATGTCACGTACACTTCCTGGTCCATGTAAGCGTGGTCCACAGGCAGATGATGACTGTTAGAGCTGCAAAATTCAGGACTTCAGGAGATACTGTCTACGCCATACTTGTTGCTGATACACACACACACACACAAACACATGACACAGGCCCTTTGTACAAAAGACAGACACAAGTCTCATGTGTTTCTAAGACAGATACAAATCTTTCAGAAGACGTTATGTGCTTGAAGAGCAGATAACATCCAGAAGGACTGTTCAAACTCCATTAGTCAAATTAGTCAAGGGCATGGACATGATGTTGTTGAGCTGGAGCTTATTTCTACTGTGTGTGTGTGTGTGTGTGTGTGTGTGTGTGTGTGTGTGTGTGTGTGTGTGTGTGTGTGTGAGACCCATCTCTTTGTCTGCTACAGGCAGCAGCTGGTCAGCTTAGATGGAAACACGATCAACACGCCAGCACCTATAAAAGTTCAGTAATTAAGAAATCACATGTGATTTGTTTAATTTGAACTAAATATTTATTTATTTATTTATACTAAATAATGCCAGTATGTTAACGTCTGCCTCTTTTCGCCTCACAGTTGCTAAAGCCGCCTACTTTATTAGCTGCTCCAGCGAAGCAACAAGCTCCTCTGAATACAGCCCGCGCTGCTGTGAGCGACGTAACCCATCCAACTTGATCGTGCTGTGGAATCGGCCTCGGCTGAACTGACCATGACCACGGAAAACCTATATATGCCCCCCTCCCACTAGTCCCCAGCTGTGTTTACTGTGTGCTACTGTGTTTGATTCCCAGGACCCAGAGAGACGAGATCCTGGGAGAAACAACAGGCACATCACACCACACACAGAGGATGGGTGGATGACTGGAGGCCGTGGACAGAGGAGGTCGATCAATCCATATGTTGGTAATGATAATAAAGTCTTTGTAGTGCCTGGACCTGCACAGTGCATTCTTTTGTAGTTTGTTCTCTCTCTGGACTTCAACATAATGAAAGAGAGAAAGAAAACAACATTTAAAAGTCAGTATCTTTACTAAAGACAAAAATCCAGGAGTCAGTTTCAGTTGCGTGGAAGTGTTTAAGGAAACGTCTCTGTGTTAAAGTGGTTTTCATCTTAATCGAGATGCTCATTCTTAAGCAAATATTTCTTGCTGCCAGATCTCAGAGTGCTATTGTTCTCCTCCTCCTCCTCCTCCTCTTTCTCAGAATCAATGTCACAAACTGCTGGGGGTAAAGAAAAAAAAAAACTAAAGAAAAGAAATGTATCTTGCACAAAACAAGTCTTGCAGGTTTGATTAAGTTAGCGGTTAATAATCGTCCTCGGCAAATTAGAGCAGTGCAGCAGGAACATGCAAACAGAACAGAAAACAATGATGTAGGGAAAACAAGCTACTGCAGTGTGCATCAGATTCTACTACTACTTGCACCACTCATTTTTGAGTAAAATGACCTTTATTACTGTAATGTGTATTACTGTATGTTAGGTACAGGATGACATTTTGAACATAATAAAATAATCAAAAGCAGCCAATAAGAAGTTTTGAACCAAACAACAAAGAAAGGAGAGAACAAAGAGACGGGCTTCATTACTGAGACAGACGCTAGAAAATGGCAAACATTAAGCAATCACAGAGGAATGAAATAAGGGGTGAGGTCAGTACCTGTAACCGCCTCGGCTTTGAATTTAATCTCAGCGCTCGAATGATTTAGAGGTCAGCGACTGTTCTCCGAATCCATGTGCAAGCGTTTGGACGTGTGTTTGGATGATAGCCAGCTACTGTGTGTGTGTGTGTGTGTGTTTTGCGTGCTTTTACTGTGTTTATGAGGTTACATGAGACATCCTTTAATGACGAAAAAAATAAAACTATTTGAAAGTTTACCAGTACAACATTTACTGTAAACTGTAAAAGTAAAATCAGTTTGTGACTGGTGCTGTTTGACTTAGGTGCGTGTGCAACGGCCAAACAGAAAAACCCTATCCCTGCATAGAGGTGCAGTGTAAGAGCATGTCCGCACACAGTGTCACCTTGGACAGATTTAAAAGGTATGTGTCCTTACTCAGTCACATGCACACAGGAACACACAACACAGCAGACACCACCGGTACATTAGTTTGTCTGTGACTAAGGCTGGTCATTATTAGAGTAGCTGCTGGTGATGCAGACCTTCATTTAAACCTGGCTAATGGCTCAGTGTCGCCTGCACACACACACACACACACACACACACACAACCTAACTGGTAATTATACATTCCAGGGATACATCGTCTCAGTATGTTGGGTCTTCATAGCAGTCTGTCTCCATGCATCCATCTCTTTTCTCTCCATCTCCTGTTGAATTTCCACAACGTCACCGTATCCGCCATCTGAGCATGCAAACACACACACACACAGACGCATTCACATGCATACGCACAGCACTTTCTAATGACAGATCTTGATTATATCCTGTCATAGCCCAGATCAGGTCAGGACAGAGCAAAGGACACAACACATGGTGTTGGAGTTGGAGTGGTAAATCAGTGGTAATGGATTTTTATTCATTCATTTTATTTCAAAATAACTAAAAGGGAAAAACTAACTAAACAAAACCAAACAGGATGGAAGCCAGGGGAAGAGAGCAGGTAAGCTGTACCTCAGTGAGCCAACTCCACCCACCAGGCTCCTGCTGGGAAACAGAGAGACCTGTACACTCACTAACTTTACCCTTATATTGACCTTTGTGTGACTCACAGTGCTCCTCAAAATGAGGCGGAAATATTCAGGTAGAAGAAGAAATATTTGAATATAGGAAGACAGAAGGGAGCCTACATGTTAAATAAATGTGGGCAACGTGCTGATCAGGTTTTCCTAATGCTGCTTTATGGTAAGCTAGGCTAACCATCTGCAGGATATTTCTTAATAATTACTGAACAGAGAAGAAGACAAATTGTCCCCTTGTACTTTTATCCTGAATAAATCTGATCTAATCCAATTGTAATCTCAACTTCAAACTGCCCACTGCAGAAGTAACAGATTGTCCACACTGTGTGTTTTACTGACGTCTTCTCATTAAAATCACACACACACACACACACACACACACACACACACACTAGTCATCTCAGTCCCTCCGTGCTGCATTTCGCTATCAGGCGTCGCAAAAGAATGCCATCATTTGTTGATGGACCGGTTTTATGACAAATGGAATATGAAACTTATCACACACATGAATCCATACGCCCCAAACACACACTCACAGGGTCGTGACATACACTCCACTCATGCACATACGTACAGTAGTGCAGATACGCATCAATTAGCCCACCCTGCTACTTTTTTTATTTACACGGGCTTGTCCTTTTTCCTGTCTGCTTCCAGACCATAACTCCACCCCTCGCTGCCTGCACAGCCTCCGCAAATGAGATAAGAGCACTAATGTGATTGAGAGAGAGAGAAGGAGAGACAGAGATAGAGAGAGAGAGAATTTCTAATTTAATAGAAACTCCATCAGGCTAATGGAACTGTGGACTGACCACCCAGCCTCCTACACACACACAGACACACACACACACACACACACAAACACACACTCTAATACACAGTCATACAGTCATTTTACTCCTCACTACATTGTACCTTGTGAACGTGGGAACCTATTAGCATTCACCACCATATATTGGGCCACAGAGTTAAAGGAATACTCAGAAAAAGGGGACAAGGGAGGTTGAAGGCGGAGGATAAACCAATGAGCGTGATAGATGAAGAAAAATGAATTGATACTTTAAGATGGATGTTCGAAGAAAAACAAAAAGGCTCCCAAATTAGAAGGAACAAAGCACAAAGCGAGGTGGACAGACGACTGATGTGACAGTCTTCGAGTGCAGACAGTTCACCAATTATGGCTGAGCAGGTTTGTGGTGCTCGTTGAAGACGGGACAATATGAATGGAGAGCATTCCACGAGGGGCGGGGATGGAGATGACGGATGGTTTTTCACTCACAATGTGTCTGGTAATAAATGGGTGTGTACTCCTTCTCCAGCTATCACACACACACAAAGGTTGCTGATTCTCATTCACACACAGGCCCGTCCGCTGATTTATTTCCACTTGCGCTCTCAAGTGCGGAAATTTGGACGAGTGACAAAATGTACAAACAGGACGTGTCCTTGGGCCGTACAGTCCTCGTTCTTCTCTCTTCCCTTTCTTTTCTACTTCCTTTCAGTTGCAGTGCTTCTTATTCACCACCAGTCAGCCTCAGAAAAACAAAACCAAACAGAACATGCAGCTTACGTTTTGTTCTGCACACGCTTCCCTGGCTCTGCTAATGAATGAGATGTCATCGCATTTCCTCTGGTTTGTGACCCGGATGAGACAAATTATCAGCATCTGAGCATCCTTCTTCAGTACAGACATGCACTGCAGAGGCACATCAAGGGAATCATGATGAACAGCAGATAACTCAGGCTGATGACAAATTCATTTTTATTTTTTGGGTACTGCTAATGCATGATTCAACAAGCCTGTTGATTAGATTAGAAGATGCGTGCAACAAAATAAAAACTCATAAAAAAATCTCATTGCAATTTGGGAGTTTTAAATGAATCAACAGATAAACTGCAGAACACGGGATAAAATAATCTCACCTGTCTGTTTTCATATTCATTAAATATTAGTACAACATAGACTTTACTAAAGCATCACGTGCAAATGTGAGCTTTTGCACCTTTGCCTTCATAAATAAGCAAAGCGAGGCGTTTTTCCTAAGTGCCCACATTACAGGGAGGAGAAAATGCAAATACTGTTAGAACACTTTAAGTGTGAAAGTGTTTTGTGAATTGAAAACCTTTGGAATGATTAAGGAAGAAAATACAAACATGTCATCTAATGATCCAATTTTGGAGTTGTTGGGTGAGAAAAGCACAATATTCAAAACTGCACATGCAGTTGAGTACTTATCATCTGGGATCTTAGTAAATCAGGCCTTATGTATCTCTGAGACCTCTGAGATTTTGCATTAACTAAGACCATCTTTCATTTCAGAAAGGTTTCCTGCCAGTTCAGAGTGAGTAATCAGCTCAGTTCAAACAGCCAGAGTTGAGAATATTTACTTATACATAGATATAAAGTATTCCTCCTAAATAGCATGGTCATATTTCTACTTAAACACATTTAGGCTTAGTCTTTGGTATCAGGGTATTTTCAATTAACAGGGGAACTAAAAGAACAAATACTATGAGATTAAGTAGGTACAGTACATCATCCGCACATAGACAGCACAGACTCAGACGTCTAAGTAATACAATTAAGCTGAAGTAAACCAGCACAGACGAAGGACTGTCTCCATCTACAGCTGCTCCACTGTCTCTCGTCTCATTTAGTTTTCTCTCAGTCACTCTCACTTTTGCTTTGCAGCAGCACATAGGAGAGGAGATAAGGAATCGGGTGCATCCATTTGATTCATTTTGACTGATTACTGTTGAAATCATCTGTTATCCGTTTCTGAGATCACCACATAAAGGATCACACGGGGTCCACAATGCAAGTTAAATAGATTTTTTGCATGTGTGTGGTAATGGTGGTGCAGTAACATTATCCGTTATATCTTCCACCCCC
This sequence comes from Ctenopoma multispine, assembly GCA_034779795.1. Classification (NCBI taxonomy): domain Eukaryota; kingdom Metazoa; phylum Chordata; class Actinopteri; order Anabantiformes; family Anabantidae; genus Ctenopoma; species Ctenopoma multispine. The sequence goes on from JAUYWH010000018.1 coordinate 24,099,503, forward strand.
TCTTAACAGCCACGACTTATAAAGGGATTCCCCCCACACAAATGCAGGCAGATGCACTAACGCCCACTAGCAACTGCTCATAGTAACACTAATATGCCACAGTGACTCTGGGATCTAATTTTATTGCTCCTCATGCAGACAGATCTGTCTTCTCTATTTACTAAACCTCCTCACTAGATTACATGATTGTATGATGTGAAGAATAACACGTAGCATTCAGCCAGATTCCACTGTAAGTTATAAAACCAAAATCACCTCAAGTTGAATTAAAAACATTTTCCTCCTCGCTGGCTTACAGACACAGACGCTAAGGCTTTTTGACATTTTTGCAATTCTTTGACTATTGACTACTGTCTTTTCACTTTCAAAGGTGAAAGGTGACAGGAGAAAAATTATATGAACTCCTGTAATCCAAGTTGCTAGATTTTTTGTTTTTGTCAATTTCTTATGAAAAGACCAAAACCAAAAATGATACTCAATTATACCCTAATAATCAATCACCACAGTCACATGACTTCGACGTCACCTCATTAAGGCTCCACCTTGTAATTAAAACTTACTTCTTTTACAAAAGCTTTTTTCTCTTAGTGTGACCTGAACTTAAAAAATCTACGAGTTGGAAAGACTAAGTTAGACACGAGTCTAATGTTACCAACCAAAGACTTTACTTCAGGCACCAGACACCCAGACAGCTTCAGGTGCATTACCACCACCGTCTGGACAGGAGTGGATGCAACCCTGATTGACTGCAATCAGATTTGTAATCTTGCAGGTAGACTTCTTATACTTAACTAGACTCATTTTAATTTTGGAACATAAATCAGGAAGCCACTTACATCTGGACACATCCACATCTGTATAAACTCTGACTTAGAATTATGAATGACAGGTTCGGCTAACTAAAGCCGTAATGCTGAACCTGTGTGTGGAGAACTAGGACAATGTGAACTGGTGAATGGGGAGGAAATGGGTGTGGAAATGCGATTACGTGTGCCGAGGGACTGGTCCACAGGAAGACATAGACACACACACAAACACACACTCACTCACGGGATGGTCTGTGCTGGGAACATAAATGGCAGAGAGGCCTCAGAATGGACTCAGATGGGCACTGTGCCAGCTGGCTGCCAGCTGGCTGCCAGAGGAAACTGGTGTGTGTTTGTGTGTACATGTCTTTATGTGTTTTGTGGACAAATCTTATTTCAATTTGTGTTACTGTGAGGGCATTCTGGAAGGTCCTCGCAGCTTTAACGGGTTGTTTGATGGTTAAGGTCTGGTCGTAGTGTACAGGTTAGGTTTTTGGCTGTGATGTTAGGTGTAGTGTGAAGGTGCTAGGGAATGCCAGTTTGAGCAGTTGATAAGTACTAAGAATGTCAAGACAATGAGCGAACCCTGTCTACACTTTCATGCATGTCCTGCTTTCTCCTGTCTAAACCTTCACCTGCAACATTTCCTGCATGATACTGTCTGCGTGTGGATATTAACTGAGCTCTCATTCAGCTATTCAAGGCAGCAGCTGTTTTGGCATTAACCACATAAATGCAACGACATTCCCTCCGTCTAAAAACAGCTCACCCACAAAGCCTTTCCACTAAATCACTGAGGCAGCAGTTGATGGGAATCCGCTGCACGGCTTGCTCAGTCTGGAAGGATGACACAGGAGAGAGAGGTGTGTTCACGCATAAACAAACATACATAATGTACACACTGTACATACAGTATGTCGCCTTAGAAGTAGTTCTTTTTTTTTAAATGTACTGTTTCACAGCACTCAAGATTTAATTTAGATTTTTTTTACACAAAACCCCTGTAATAGAAAACAGATCTACATTAATTGATCTAAATGAGCAAACTGATCTGAACACATGACATGAACATAACAGGATACTTTAACCAAGAAATCTCCCGGGGAGTCCAGTGAAATCTATCATTAAGAAATGGAGAGCATATGACACAGTTGTGAATCTGTCTAAAGCAGGCTGTGCACAAAAAATCTGAATGAGCATCCAACTCTGAAGGAGAAAGACTGGAGAAAAGAAAAACCCTCATGTGACATTTTAATTGCAGTTTGACATAAGTTAACTTGACGATCCTATGGTCAGAATAAAATGTAGCTTTTTCTGCAAAAAACGTGCAACTTGGGAGAAGATTTGTGTTTAGCAAGACATAGAGCCAAAGCATAAAACCAAAGCTACAAAGGAGCGGCTTCAAAACAACATGCCTACATCCTGGAGAGGCTGAGTTGCTCACATCTAACTCCAATTGAGAGTTTGTGGCTGGATTTGAAAAAAACAGAAGAAAAAAGACTGGTCACACAGGATCCTCATGCAACCTAACAGAGTACGAGCAGTTTAGTAAAGAAGAATGGGGAATAACTGCAGCAAAGCAGATAGAGGCTCTGCTTCAGTACACACACTCAAGGCTGTACTTGCTGCACTAGGTGCTTCTAGTTTAGGCCCTGAATTAAAAAAACATGCAAATTCTATCAAGTCACAGAAATGCAACTATGGCTTCATTTCTCCCTGCCTTTCCATCTGTTATCAGTATCTGCCTGGACAAACATACAGAAACATGTTCTCTCACACGTGATATTGATATGGTATGCAACAATATTATCTTATTAACACACCCCTCCCCACAAACACACGCACACTCCATATTTCCCGCACATGCACACATACATACATACTGTACATGCAGCTGAGCTGTCCACAAACTGGGACAGATAACCTGCACCACAAAAGATATAAAGAGGGAAGGGAATCGATGGGGCATTTCCTGGAGATCAAAACTAAACGAATAAACACACATACACAGATGCACAAAGAGAAGGAGAAGAGAAAGAGAGAAAGTTTATTCTCAGCCTTTTGACAGAGGAATACCCTTGCTTTTGCGGTGGCCAGACAGGAAGTAGGAAGTGGCGAAAGGAAGCACAGAATGGCTGATGACAATAGTTTCGACATCCTACTTCAACAGCCCAGCACAGCTGGGTCAGAGTGTGGTGGAAATCCCTTCATCCCCATCAGCCACCGTTGGTGTGAAAGATTTAGAGACTAATATTATTAAATGTAAAACCCAATATAATGCTCAGGGAAATAAACTAGGCTAAAAATTGTGTTAAATGTAGTGGAAAAAACTTTATTCAACCCATTCAGCTCATCCCAGCTACGTCCAGTCTGAAGAAATAAATTAAACACAGCATGTGTCTTTCTATCAGGTATTAATATGCAGACAGCAGCTTCACACTGTAATTAGACGGAAGTTAAAATAATCTATTAAATTCTTCTCTTAATGCACCTAAAACGACCTGAATATTTGATCACCTACCACTATTCTAGAAGCTGTCAGAGGTGATATAGGGGACATTAAATACATAAAGAGTCTGAAACATAGTGGTCAGTGTAAAACGTATTGCTGTGAATGGTGAGGGAGGGATTTAAATTGTGTTTAAGCTTAGCAAGGATGAGGGATAATGATGCACAAGCTGTTTCTTCGTAACAATGAGGAGTCAATTTTACTGTGTATGAGACAAAGTAAACTATCTGGAATCCACACTTTCATACATTTTAATGGCCAACACTGTCATGTGGTGCAGCAGACATTGAGCTAGGTTTGGCCTCCGTGGTGTCACCCCACTGCAAAAAGACAGTGGACTCATTTAAATCAGTTAAAAGTGTTTTTTTCATGTATTTCTTAGCCACATGCTTTTCACTGAAAGCTTTTTCATTGAACAGGAATATCTAGTGGGAAATTTCTTGCCCAGCATTCAGTCATCTGCATAGAATGAGCCCTTTATATGTTGTATAGGTGCAGCTGTGTGCAGTTGCAAAATGTACAGTACATAACAAGGTAGGGGTATGGTCAGCAAGTAACACTACACTTTGAATCTTGTATGTTGTCCACGTAACTTGCTGATCTGTGATGCTTTTTATTTGAATATATTGTATATCGAAGCTAATCCCAGAAAGACTAAAGGTGCACAAAACGAGTTAATATTCTTGTTACAGCATGCTCCACCCTGCTGCTAAGGAGGCAGTTTGGACATCCTGTTGGTAGTGATTTCCTGTCAGTGTAAATACCAACAATGCAGTTTCCTCATCATTGCATAATGCTTGCCTTTGCTTAGTTGGATATTCTCTCTGTAGAAGAAAAACAAGGAGGAAATTGTATTATGTGTTAACAATAATACATAGAGCTGCTTTATTATCTTTTATGATGTAAATGAAGCCAATGTGACACTAGACATATTCAGTTGAGTCTAATTTATGTGTGCAACTGACAAGCACAGTCATATACACAGTGTGAACAACCACTGTTGATCAATCAGTCACAACCTGCTGAAAAGGCAGAAATCACACCACTCCTTAGACCACAAGTTATCAGTGAGGTGGAAGGGGAGTAGAGTTGACCTGATCATGAATGACTTTGTAGGATGATTGAATCAAAGGAGGAATCATAATATCAGTAACACAAGACGAGTCACGGCGCATGAGACCACAGGCTTTATAGTCAGAGGGCCTAGTATAGCGATGTGTGCAGGGTGGGGAGATCAAATTAAGGGCGGGGATGAGAGCATGTGTTTAGAACTGTCCTGCCGGATAACGGTGAAGAAGGGAATGAGAGCGAGTGAGCAGTGAGGGGATGAGATGACACATAGATAGACAGAGTTCAGCATCAGGCCAAGAGAGAGAAGCAGGGTGTGGATGGAAATGGATTCTGTGTGTGGAGAGCCTAGCATGGTTTTTATAGTCCCTACGGACCGGTATTCATCATGTATAAGTACGTTCCATGGCTGGACTGTTCATAAAATGCAACATGTGTTAGCCCTTTATTTCTGGCTCAGGTTTTGGCAGAGTTTCTCTGGCTCTGTATCAGCGCTGCAACCAGCACAGGACAGCACAGCAAAGGTCAAAGCTAATAATGTGGCGATGAAGAGCTGCGCTCAGCATTAAGGTGGCTAGTAGAATAGATTGAGTATGGAGAGCGGTGCGGTTAATGTGTGAAACAAAGCTAGGAAACGCAGCTGCACTGCCAACAAAAGTCAAGATTGAACAGTTATGAGGCGCATATGTGCTGACTTCACAGCAGCTGTTGTGTTACGTCCCAACCTTTGGTTCTACTTCAGATAATCGAAAAGACGGAGGATTGGATTGCTGTCATCATGTATAATATATATATAATGCTGAATTATAATGGTTTGTGAATGTGGCAAGTGTGATCGAAGGTAATGGAAGAGTGATTGCCTCTTGTGATTTATTAAAGAGAAAGCTATTAGGGGCAGTGAGAGGTGCTGCTGCTGCTGCTGCTACAATTATCATTAGATCCAGTTCAGACCAGTCAGCTAATTGCTAAAGAAGAAGTGCAAAGCTCATTCAGCGTCTTTTTACAGGTTACCGTGGTGAGAGAAATTGTGAGGAAAAAAGATTCTACATTTGGAAGTTATTCACACACATGGGAAAACAGTTAGGTAAGAGGTTTAGCGATGGTTAAAGAGGAGCAGTCCTAGAGCCACTGGGGTTTTGGTGCCTTGTTCAACCTTGCTTCAGAATGGAAGTGCGTCTCCACTTGCCTGAGCTATTTATGCACTTTTGACAACTTGTTTCCACAGAAATACTTTGTTAGTTTCGGTGGTCTTACTCATTTAATCCACTTGATTCTCCTCACTTCAAACTGACACACAACTGAAGAAGCTGAAGTATATTAATGTACTGGCTGTAAAAAACAGTTAAAATGTTAGACGTTTTTCCTCTGCAGATGTGAAGTGTTTCTGGGTTAAGCTAAAATTATGATTTAAAAGAACACATAAGCATCTCTGACATCTCTGGGGGCTTCTTTGGAAACTTTTGGTTGATAGTAGTAGGCCAGTGTTTTTAGCTGTAGTTGGTTTTCTTCAATTTGGAGACATTTACACTTAAGCAGTCTCAGCCAGACTAGTTGTCATTCCATGCATCCATCCATTTATTCACTCATTCATCTATCCATTATTTTCCTGTTGCTTATGAAGAGTCAGTTCCATGATGGTAGTCCAAATGTCCTGTTTTACAGCTCTACTTTGGCGATCCTGAGGCATTCCCTCTACTCAAGGGTCTCTTACCAGATTTACGTTGCTAAAAGAACGTGGCTCCTCAGAGTGCCCAGGAGGCATTCTGGTCAAGATGCCCGAAATACCTAGAGTGGCTCCTTTCAACACAAAGAAGCAGATGTTCAAAATCCTTATACTTCTCTTTCTAACAACCTCTACCCTGGTAATATTAGAAGTGAAATATATTGTAGATTAAACATATTTAATGCTAATCAGCCAATTAGAGTTATGTTACAATGAAATACAAGTATATTTATATCACTAAAAGACTAACTACTTCTGCAGTGCTATAGAACAAAGCTGCTTCTTTATTTGTATGAATCATCAGTATGAATATTTTTAAGACCCCTGCATGGTTTTTGTTTTTAAATGAGTCAGCTACTGTAGAAACTGCTCATATCAGCTTGATTAACTAGCTAACTATGATAAAATCTGCCTGTGACCACTTTCAGTAGTAATGAGAATAAGAAACTGCTTTGTTGTAATCCAGCACCCACTGTTTCAGAAGTGATCTTGTGAGTGGTAAAGTGGGTACCATGACGTGTCAAGTCAAATCTTTGCCAGTTTTGAAGTCTGCTGTGATGTGACATCCAATCGTTCCTAAAATAGCAAGTACAATGGAGAATCTTGAATAATTGGGGCTGGTACCAGAGTCCGGCCTTGAAATTGCTGCCACAGGCTGTCAAATAAGTCAAATTGTGGAGGAGGGAGAGGCCTGATGAGGCTGGAAAAATCTGGTCTGAGGGTGTCCTTGGTGCTGTACCCTGTTTGGCACCTTCATCTCCACACTCCACTGCCAGATAATATCCCCTACTCTACTCCCTACCCTCTAGACAACTGGCTGTCAGCCGGGCAATTCTTCCACACACACCCTCACACCCATACATATATGAAAGCCCATCTCCAAAGCAACCAAACATCTCACACAAATACCCTTCTTCTGGAAACTACGCACCTGTTTCGTGTGTATCTGTTATAATTGAGAATTTATTAATGGGTGTCATGCTTTTGCAATTTGTTTTGTGTATATCTGTGAGTTCCGTGGAAGTACATTCCTCCATCTTTCCTCTGGCTGTGTTATACTTGTGCAGCTTAAGTGTTGCTGATCTCTCAGCATCATTTATTATCCAGTAAACAGTGTAACTACATCTACAGTGGCTACCCTTCTGCTCTGTCTCAATTTGAGTCAGCAGTAGTGGTGCAGGAATCAAGTTGTTCACGAGTAGAGTTTACCAGCACAGGAGGAGTGGAAGGTAAGAAGTCAGCTCCTAGAACCCCACTATCTCCAAACATGTAAAAATATGTGCATTTTGGTTTCTCAGCTCCTGCTGGTGTGGCTGCCGATGTGTAAAGCGCGTGCCTTCAAACCTCACGGACCTTGTTAATATAAAATGTGGCATCTACAGCCAATCGTTTTTACCGCATCAGCTATGTAGCATGGACTGAGAATCCTTTTTAATCCCTCTAATTATTTCTCTGCTCCTAATCCTTTTTTAATTCAACTCTTTGAGTGACTTACAAGGAGTAAATCCCAAAATGCAAGCATAGGATTCTATCAGCTTATTTTGGCACACCCTTTTCTCTCAATTTAAGACCTGATACAATATGTCTGGAGGGTCACAATAGAGGAAAACATTTTAGAGTTTAGGTGAAACCTATTGTTTTGCTTCAGGCTGTAGAGGGATGCTTTTGGTCTCTAGCTATACAGTTACATTTTCTGTGGAGGAAGAGATACAGTATCTTATATACATAATATAAGGTAAGTTTCATGACAATCAAATTAATACTACTTTAAACCACAAATGACAATGTAACTGTGGCAAAGTTAGGGAATTGCCAAACACTTCTTCTGAGAACTTTGTCAAGTAGCTGCTGAGATATTTCAGTCTGGAACAAGGACTGATTTTGCCATTTGCAGAGCCATGCTGCGACTGATGCTAAATAAAAGATAGACTTGAGCAACTTCTATTGCTAGTTGAGGGAGAGTAAATAAATAAAAGAAAGACACTTGGAGACACTTGCAATAAACGTAACCATCAAACCCAAGCACAAGAAATCAACATTATGACGGTTAGAATTACTCCTTTGCCACCAACCACAAGCAGCCAGTTTATCTAATCTCACCCACCACAATGTGATTATTAGGCCTGCTGTGGCCTGGAATGCTCACAACAGTGGTCTGCTGTACTTTATGGTACAAGTAAATTGTTAGTGCTTGCAGTTTGCTGACTAATCATGTATTTTCCCCCCTCTGTGGCGACCCTTTCCTCACAGCATACCCACAAGTCTCTTACCTCCAAACTTCCAATAAAAACTAATTTGGCCCCTTGGGAAATAAAACCAACTTTAGCTGAGGAGTGGCACCAACTCCTATTATGCCATTGTGCTTTCTATATATCTCATTCTACTGCTCTTCCTCTGTGTCTGCCTCTCATTCTCTCTGCCACTTGCACTTCTTTCTCCCATGACCTCGACCCCCACTGCAGACGAATGTGCAGCTGCATAACGGGGACTCCACACTCTGCTTTTTGTGTACAGTAGACATTCGTATGGATGGGTCCATGATTTCCATTTGTGAATTCAATTGTCTAGGTTTAGTAGTGTTATCACTTTATTCAAATTTCCATTTCTTTCACAGAGAGCTATTTGTCAATGTGAAGCTGTCCATTGCACACTTAAGCCCCTTCAATCTCATGCAACACTTCCTCGCCTTAAGTGATTATAGGAGAACCAATTAACCTGAAAAAAGAACAGTAACTTGGTTCCATGTAATGCAGTATAATGAATCGAGTGCATATTGCATTAGCGTTGAACAAAGGGAAGAGCAATCAATGAACCTTCCATTATCATAACGGATTTACATCCATAACTTGTATCGTTACACTGATAGGAGACCTACTGATGGTGAGGTTCAGAGAGCAAGCAGGTGCTTACAAGGCGTAATAAGCCTCCAGGTCTGATCGATTACTGAAACACTTGAGAACATACAGTATTCACCTACTAAGATCTATGCTGTAAATGTACTATGGATCATGGATTGAAGAAAGCGTCTACCCTTACCACCCAGAACGATTTTGCAGCTTCTCTGTAGCTTTCGGTCCAATCATTTGAACTTGCTAAAATGTTTGTTTGTTGTTCATGCTGCTCGCATGCAAAGCTGAGGTTAATTCTTGACTTACAGGTGTTACTGATGTCTCGAAAGCTACTTCCAAGGCCAGTTAAGCACCTTTTATGGAGGCTTGATTTTGTCTCGTCATTTTCAAGAGCAGAAATGTTCTGATGAGTTTTAATTGTGGATGCTGATCAGTGTATTCCTGAAATTTCCTTTGATTTTTGGTGTACAGTCATTGAGTCAACCCCTCAAACATCATTGTCCTAAAATCAAAGTTGAGTTGGGATTGCACTGTGTGCGTGAGACCTCCCTAACTAATAATGGTGATGAAAGGGGAAGAAGAAAAGATGAAAGCAGCTGACGGGGTCCAGATTGGCTGAATAACAAAAACCTTCTAAGAAGATTCTTTGATCAGACAGCGTGGAGAGCTTCTATTTTGTGTTCCGAGCTGTTTCCTGTTGAAAATGTGCTAACGATACATGACTACGTGTGATCTCAGTTGATTATGTGGAATTTATACTTGTAAGCACGTTTGGATATATGGCTAACCCATTCCAAATGGGGGCATTTCCTTGTCAAACAATTCCAATGCTACAAATACAACCTGGATACACACACAGATCAGGCTTCAGCTGACTGACCACTTGGATTAGGTGTCATCTGCTGCCCCCTGGTGTTGAATTAAAAATTACAGCCAAAGGTTCAGAGGCATGAGCTGGAACTATTTCACAAACCGCAATAATTGAAGAGTAAAGTAAAACTGTGGGTAGACAGAAAGAAAACGTTATAATAAAAATTTAACTTTATTGGATTACTTTATCACTACAAAGGCAGTGCTGGTATGAGGTAATAAAAACAAAAGCATGAAGAGACTTCATCAAGGTGACATTGTTAGTTAAACACAAAGTAAATACAATGATCTACCACACTTCACAATTCTTCACAGGCAGTAAACATAAGATTGACCAACAAGACAAGAAACTACATTAAGTCTCTCGGTTCTCCTGCAGTTAGATGTGAAAAGGCTTGTGATACACCAGAGCACCCAGACAACATTCATACAAAGATTATAGAATTTCTTATAAATCAGCCAACAATCACATGTGGTCCAGGAAACCAGAAGGGTGGCAACAAAATACAGTCAATACTGATTGATAGAATATAGTGTATAGTGTATCAACGTTCACTGGTGATTCTACAACAAAAGTCTACACACTTCTACAAAAAATGATACGCCTATATTATGGGCTACCTGAGTGCTGATTGACTTAATGGAATTGCTTTTTTCTCCAACAAAAGGATTACAATGATACAAAACAAACTCTCAATTCTTACAACTGAGAAACTGGAACCCGTCATGTTTTGGTATGTAAGTGACAAATGTGATTTTTACAAAAATCGAACAAATGACAAGGCATGAACAAGGCATCATATAACCCATACTAAGTTGAATTGTGGAAATGTTGCAGCATTGTGTAGAATGTCATACAGTGGACACTGTAGACACCAGTCCGCTACAAAACAGGCTCCGTTTCTGTTCCTGATGTGGTTTAAGCTGGTTTAAGGTGTTAAGCTGCTTTTACTAGTTCCACAGTTATACTGTGTTGTTACAGCATAAGGAAAGCAGCAGAATGGTATCAAACAGTCTTTGCTGAGGCAGAGAAACATTTAAAGAAACTGCACAGCATTTGTATATACGTCTGTATATATACACAAATGTCAGATGTACAAATCTCACAATGTATGGAATGCATTTAAATGTTACATGTATTGTGTATGTATAGAACACACACAGTCATACACACACACCTCATGTTTATCTTGCTCCAATTTCATAGTTGATATATTTGTATCTTATTTTTATATCTACTTTACCTCCCTCTATCCTTTCTTACTCTCCTCTTCCCTCTTTCTTTTCTAAAACACTCCGGGAATCAGTCGGTAAGACACAGCATCAGTGTAGCGTTTCCAGTCCTTGCCGTACTTGCTGCTGCACCGGTGCTCGTCCCGCACACAGCGGTGGACAAGCAGGATGGTCATGTAGACAATGTAGAAGTACGGTAGTATGTGGCCAAAGCCACAGGCAGCACAGTAGGCCAGAGAGCCCATGAGGTCACCAGTGTAGTTAAAGTGACGAGACACGCCCCAGAAGCCAGAGGTCAGAAGTTTGCTATGGTGGAGGCCTCCGTCAGCCGAGCGGTATGAGCACTCAATGTATGTTGGCTTGCGGCCCCAGATAGAGCAGGAGCCATCTGTGCGCCTGAACAGGTCCTTCTGGTGGTTGGTGGAGCGGAAGATGTAATATCCGACGAGGCCGAGAGACAGCACAGCCAGAGCGTGGGAGTTAGAGAGCTGGACTGGGTGGTACACCAGGTACAGACCCTGGGGAGCAAGAAATACATTTACTTTCTAAATCCATTCTAATATTGCTGCACTTGTAAAGGAGCACATTGATAAACTCATAGTCACAAACTCACTTTTTATTTTACAGTAATTTAAGTTATTCTAATGCAGGAGATTTAGCATTAATAGCAATTATCATTAAAATGTTCTGCTTTTTGAAATTACTGCACAATTACAGAGGTTGTGTCATTTTATATTTACAACACATTTGTTTGAGGTATATGTTAGCCGTTCCGTTTTTGTTACCTGCAGTGTGTAGAGGAACGGAAGCCAGACACAGTCTCCCCAGCCCAGATACCAACCAAAGTGATCGTGACAGATATCAATGGTCTTCAGGTACCACGCTTCATTCCAGAAGAAATCCAACACATAAATGGCCTACAGGAAACACAATCACAACACATACCCAGTGACTATTCTGAAGAAAAAAACCTCTCTGTGAACCAAAGCTGCAAAACTGCCAAAGAATGAACGCTTACAACTAAGCTAGTTAAAAGTTAAATCTTAATTGGATGGGGAAGAGTTATTGCGGCTAGGCTACGCTTCCAGTTGAAACTAATGTATCTAAAGGAATGAGACATACAAAAAAAAAGTGACATAATAAACAGGCATCTGACATTAAACATAATAAATAACAGTGCATGAGGAGTTAAGACAAAGTTTAGTTTCATACAATTAGCAGATTCTAGTATGTTTTAATATGTTTTTCCACTTTATTTCCACTTCTACAGGGTCAGTACAGTAATTCGACAAAAGCCTTTTTCCACTGCAGGAACTCATTCCAGGAATCTTCTGAGGAACTTTTTCTACCTGCATTTCCATCAGAGAAACTAAGTTTAAATTTAGTCCCAGTTTTAGGCCCCAAAAACAGGAAGTAGTAAGTTCAGGAATTACCCGGGCCCTGATGGGTCAACATTTTATACACCTGGAATTGTCTGTTATATAAGTATAACAGAAAGTCATAGTCCATCATACTTTTAACATATAAACCCTCCTGTGAAAATGCAAATCACAACTCCCTTGAAGGGACTTCATCCAGAGAAGGTTCCTGGTCTTGATTTCCGGAAAAAGAATCATACCAGGAACTTTCTGCTGTAAATGTACCTTATGACGTCTAAACTGTGTAAACACACCTCAGATTATACCACAGACTTTTGTGTTCTTACCTGCAGTACATTGACCAGAATCATAGAGTTGGTGATGTAGCCATACAGCTCCTGCTGCTTGGCCATGTAAGACAGATTGATCAGAGTCCAGGCCACAATGCCTGGGCGGCCATTGAAGAAAAGCTTGAAGTCAAACCACTTGCCAATGCGTGGGTTGAACTCAATGCCCATCATGTAGTTGTAAAAGACATTTCCTGTGAACTTGCTGTAGAATCACAAGAAAAGGTGGTGAAAAAGTTGATGAAGTTGTGTGCTGTTACACATAAGCACTGTGCTGACACAGAAAACCTTTGTGCTGTAGAAATATGCTCCTAATACATGTGCGATCTTGCCATGTGTATACCAGTACTCACCAGTCCTCAGTGTTGGAGGGGAAAAGGTAGGCTTTTATAAAAGCAAAAGTGGACACGGTGTAGCCCAGTATGTTGCAGCACCACATCAAAGGGATCCAGTTGTCAAAGATGATGGTTGGTGAAAACCAATGGAAATAGTGGGCGTTGGCAAACCACAAGGCATGAGTGATCAGCCAACACTGTAGCCCATTGATCTCATACTTGTTAATCAGGCCTAGTGAATGTGGACACAACATAAGAGGTTGGATTTTAAAAGAGAGGACACTATGTCAGGAGTGTCCTTAAAGAAGAATTAAATGTTTTGTTACAGCGCTTGCTCATCCTTTCCAGAAGCATTCAGTCAGATCAGTATAACACTATGTCTTAAATGTGATGGACTGATAAGCATGGGTACAAGTATGTTAATTACCAGCAGGAGTCCGTGCTCCATCCTGCACTCCACCAACATAACCAGGAAGAAGCTTATGTGTAACATCAGGAATACACATATACAGGAACACCTAATGAACAAACAGAACTTCTAATGTTTGCTACAAGTCCTCCCGGTTTGACTGAAATTAATCCACTGTTTTCCACTTTTCTCTCCATTCTCTTACCTGGAATGACACCCAGACGGCATATATCTTGGCAGCTGTCCAGGTGAGTGAGGGTGTCTGGGCCCAGATGGAGAACAGTGTGGCCTCTCCTTGGTACAGCTCAAACAGAGGCTGGGTGAGGGAGCACTCGTATTGATCACAGGCCATCACAAAGTAGAAAACGATGAAGGGGGCAAAGCAAAGCAGGCTAATCACGCCGATCAGGGAGAGCCAGTCCACCTCCCTGAGAATGAATAATAACAGATACAGTATGAGTTAATGTCATAGCAGATTCAAGCTATGACAATGAGTCATGTGTCATGCTAAATAATTTGTCTCTTTCTACTGCATATTTGTGATGATGATTTTTTCATGGCAGACATTTTTGAATAAATAAATACCATGAAATAAAACTGATATTGGTATTCCAGGTGATGACAGTGAGCCACCATGGACAATACCAGGAACCTGGAACATACTCACCTAAATAAAAAGTCATTTTTATTATCACTAATTAGACATGCTCTTCCTGCAATGACTGATTTAAATGCCTGATGTGCAAAAGATCTACTGGCTTAGAAAAGTACTTTGCACGGATAACCATAAAGTCTTGCTTGTCTGCATTTTTCCTTGTTCCCTCAAAAGAAATACACTACTTGACCATTAACTTAGTTATTTTTGTGGCTTTAACTATATTCATCTGTCAGTCTGAAATATATCAAGAAGTGCTCCAACATGAATAATTCTAATGGCCTTGGTAATTTCCTGACTAACATTTGTGGTTCTATCATACGGGTTGTTGGATGGACTGTTATTAAACTTGATTCAGACATTCTTATGCCCGTTAGGTTGAAATGTATCAAGCTGAGTGATCTCCTTAACATCGGCATGTTGGTTTACTTATGCATTGAGCAGATAAATATGATTTGTCTGGCAATCTAAAAGAACCATGACTCTGCACAGCAGGTGAACTTGCCTGGTCCAAGTCAGGCTTAGTTTTGCAATAAATATGTGTTGGTGTATTTTAGGTGACAAAATGACCCACAGCAGCCTGTGACATGGCATAAAGTCACAGCAAAGCAGAAATTCCTGTCGCAACTTCTCCCACTGCCAAAGTGCATGGATGAGTGCAAATGATCTAACAAGTTCGATAATAAAGTTGCTCGACAATGTGCGAGTGCTGCAGTATCAACTCACCACGCTCTTCCCCACTGCGCTGTCTGTTCAATGCGTTCAGAGGTTTTCCCCTTCCCCCTGTGCTGGGTGTGTCTCCTGGTGGCCTCCATGGCACAGCTGGAAAATTCACCACTGGTGGAAAATCAAGTTATCAGGTTAAGAAAACTTTTGACTGTGGACAGACATTAGATTCCTTTTTTATTCCAGATACAGTCAGTCTTTTAGCAAATACTTAAAAGTGAAACTAGCATCAAAGGCCATAACATGCAAGTCTAAACAGATACTGAGGTAATGTGGGAATGAAAGTAGGCGTCTGTACAGGTGAGATAAAAAACACAGTGCAGCTCAGTCTGATAAAGACAGCTTGGCTCTGGATGCAGCATTATACCGAACACAGCTTTGTTGTTTATGACTGTAACTAAAGGTAATGTCAGGTCAACTCATGTTATTCACACTGACACACGGTGTCAACACTACTGCGACACGTTAAATTAAAACATAATAATAAAATCGTTGAATACCTCGTCATTTCAGCAGCTTGTACCCGCTCACAGACGAAGAAAGGAGGAGCTGTTGACCAAAAGTGGCTGATGTTGTATAACGTTGATAAAATCTAACTCTATTTTCTTTTTTCAGTTATGACCAATAACTGAATTGTAAATGTTATCTCTCAGTTACTATGACGTGCGTAAGTTCACTACTAGTGAACTAAGCTAGTGTAGTTGCCTCCTAACGTGAATCCTTTGTAGCCTCACTGCTAACTTCCCTTTTCATTAAAGAGCATTTAATAAAGGTTTAACACGTTAAAGCGGATTTTAATACCGTTACAGATGCACTATTACAGCGTAGCTCACTCACCTGTAGATAAGTGCAAGATTATCGAGGCAGGCCGCTCGTCTCCTCTTCCCTCCCAGACCAGGTGCTGCTGCTGCTGCTCACCGCTGCACAAAAGTCAATGTAGTGCCTGAAGCCCCGCCCATAACGCCATTACGGATAGAATGTTAACCAATAGCAACCAAGCGAAGGCGGGTCTGGTATAGGAATCTGGCTTCTGATTGGGTATTACCAACTGGAGCCACTACCACCTGACATATGTGCCAGGGGTTGAATGGTTCAACCGCAGTTAGCAGTGAACACACAGCACCTACACCTGTCATTATCTTCTGTGCTACACTGGCCTTTGACGTCTCAGTGTTTTATAGGCTATATTACGATAATACCAATGATAAATGCATAAATAAATCAACACTTAATTTTGCAAAAACAATTTTTTTAATACATCTGATAGAGAATAATAAAAAGTATGTAGTAGACAGAACAATGAAATGCACTTCTCAGAAATCAGCCATATGTACTGGTGTGTGTAGTTGCTAAAACAATATTGTTTATTCATCTATCCGTCTGTTATCTTTAACCTCTTTTCATGGTAAGGGTTGCAGTGCTGATGGAGCCAATCCCAGCTGTCATACACCCTGGACATGTCTCCAGTGAATTACGAAATATTATTTAAAAAACTTTAGTTCAAGCTCAAGATGTAACACACTCCCTCTTCCACTGTGCACAGTACGTGACGCTGACACAGACGTGCAGCTGAAGATCAGCTGTCTCCTGTGTCACCTGATGAAATGAAAGACATATTTTCCATATTTTATTTCCCTTTTTTTGCATATCAATAGTGGATACAGTGGTGAGGAGTGCATTTCAGTTCTTTCCCCTGTTCTGCCTTGTTCAGTAACATGGCTATTGATAACTGCTGTTTGGGAGAAGAAGGTTCTTGGATCCATAGTTAAATCTGGAGCACTTGTTATGTACAGTGGTGGTCTTTCCAGGTGCACATACTCAGAGTAACCACTAGAGAGTAGTACTCAGCTGTTACATAAACCTTAGTGGGCAAAAGTCACCCAGTGCAATGTAAGACCTTACCACTACTACCTGCTCACATGAGGGGAGATACACAGAAATTACTCTTCATCTACATTCGCTGTGACAATGTATGCACAGAGTTGTCATTATGTTAAGCATATATACTGATTGCTGAACTGAGGGAGTGAGTGACCTGAGAGCTGCATCTACTGTATGCACCACCCAGTGCATGCTCCAGCAGGAAAGAGACACTTTTTTTTTTTTATATCCACTTTTGGAATGTGTTGAAATGTGAGCAGTTGATTAATATTGTAAGTGGAGAAAGAAATCCTGTCTCATTATTTGTAGTTTTTTTTCACACCAACTTAGACCTTCCATCAGCTGAATAATTTTCATTCATGTGTAGTGTAATCAACAACAGAACGTACTCTGAACTCTGACAGTGCTGGTAAGAACGGTAGCTGTCCGTACTGGACTGAACTCGTGGTACTTGTTCAAGTGTATCCAAAAGGTTTATATACAGTATTCGTATATACGATGAGTTGTTAAAAATTAAATACAAGACAAAGGAGCTTTAGATCTGCTGGTTCCCAGCAGGAGAACTCCTCCTCAGTCTTCTGTAGCATGACCCGGCATCATCATTTTCTTCTTTTGGGTTTTCAAACATTTTGCCATTGCTATGCATTAATCTTGTTCTTCTTCCCAACTGTGATTCCCCTTGTTTTTGCATTCTGCTAGTTTTCTCTGTCTGTGTCTCTGCCGCCCTTATTCTGTTTCTCTCTTTCCATTCATCTCTTCTATACTCTTTGATCAGATGCCTTGTTTCTATGCCATATCCAGACGGTGTGATGTATCTGGGCCAAGCAGCAGACAACACTGTTTCCATGTGTCTGAGACAAAGAAGATCTTTTGTGCTGATGGTACCTTATGTTACCTTGTGAAATGTGAAAGTTGATGTAAAAATCCACCAATCCCATCATCAGGGAACTCGTTTGGAGGAGTTTTGGTGATCTTCTTGACAAAGATATTGGTTTTTCGAGTAGATGGTTCAAATAACATTCTTACTAGTTATGTAACTTAAGTTTTGTTATTGTTCTTTATTTAAAACAGATTATCATCAAAGCAAACAAACTGAATTATAGCAGGAGATGAGCTTGGATCATTAGGTTCAGGATACAATAATAATGCACTTTGCACTTGCTTTGAGTCAATTAGACTGCTCATCTGATTTTCTTACAGGAGATCTCCATATTCTGTTGCCTTCATTTTACTCTCTACCTTCACATGATTTCAGGGCCTGCTGCAGAGAAGCATCTCCGCAGCATGATGCTGCCACCACTGTGCTTCATGGTGTGTTTGCGATGATGTTTGATTTATGCCAAACATAGCAACAGGTCTGATGATCAAAAACCTCAATTTTGGCCTCACCAGACTATAGAGCATTCTCTGTCTTCTGCACACTTCTGGTAAACGCTAGCAGATATTTAATACAATGTTCTGCATCACTCACCCATAATATTGACAGTCTCTTCAAATGTCAGCTGGGAAATTTTCTAACTACGTATTGGGAGTCTTGGTATGACTTTTAGATGGTTTTATAGTGCTGTCAAGCACAGATTTTATTTCATGGTTAGGACTTATTCTCACTCATTCATTGCCGTTCCATTATGATTATTAACCACAGCACAGTGTTTCATGATTTAACCCAGTATCCCTGATCCTCAATAAAACCAAAAGAGAAGTTTGATATACAGTACATGTATAGTATTACATCAAATATGGCTCAATTCAAAAAAAGAAATCCATATCATTCAGCCAGCATGCCCAATACCAGGTCATACTTTTTTGCAGATATGTAGGTACAATCCTAGTAAAATATAAAAGCTTCTTTTTGGAGCTGTGTGTGGGAACAGCACAGCTAATGATAATCAGAACTAATAATGGTAACTGGGTAATGACAAAGCAACATAAATGTATCCTTATCTGCACCCCTTTGACTTTTTCTAACTATAAAATTGTTCCAAATGTACACAGTCCAAGAGTTATTGAACAAGCAGAATAAGTGAACAGACAAACGTATGTCATTATTACCTATAGTGCAGGGCTGTCTGAGCTGTCTGTGTACGGATATTATTGTGATAAATGTGGAAAAAAGCTGGCAGTGATGGAGTGTATGTCTAGCACATGTGTGGGCGGTGAGTGGAGGGTGGGGAGTTGCCTGACAAATCTTACCCTAATCAGCTCCCCTGGGATAGTGCGCGAGTGTCTGTATGCAGAACAGCGTGTCTACACAAGAATCTGCATTTATGAATATTGTTTATACATGTGCTCTTAGTTGTGCATAGTTGGTGTGTGACTATGTGTATACGTCTCTTTGTTGGTGTTTAAGTGTCTTATGAATGCCAGGGCCCGTGGTGTATCAGAGACGCGATGCAACATGCCTCTTAAATTATTTACAATAAATGAAAGTGAAAAATTAATGAGAGCAGATCCCCTCTATTCTTTGTCTTCCTCCTTTCCTGCTCCCAGGTCCTGATGTGAATGTCTCCTTATCTGTTCTGTTCAGTTAGCCTCATCATCAACTTTGTCATCCACGTTAACATTCAAGAATTTGTAGTCTTTGTTTTTTGTCTTATACCTGAAAATATATATGATTCTCACAATTATTTGTGTTTCAATTTTCAGTCACACCTTTCTGAAAGTGTTATGTTTCAGATTGCAGGTACCACATGTTCCCCTCACAGCTGAGGTTTTCTTACAAAACTCTACATTATCAGTCATTCAATAGAAGTCTCATGGTGAGAGTAACATTCATGAATATACTGTAGCTGCTACAGCCTTAAAGGAATGTGGAATTAGTCAAGAAAGTTTGCAGTAACCTGAAGATAGGGCCAAATTAAGCATTCATAATAATGTAGCTTGGGATAATGTGTTGACAGATAAAACAAATTAATTGTGGTTCTTGCAGCTTTAATAAAATAAAACAAAGAAATACAGTAACAGAAAATATGCAACAAATATTCATCAGTGAGACTATGGACACAAACAGAAATAAAACAAATGCACACACCCGTACGATCGAATACATCGACCATCTGTTGACCTACCAAGATGCACTAGCAAACAGTATGAGACAAATCAGTCACAACAACATGAGTGCACAACTCAACATAGACTAACTGCCCTAAAACAAGGTAACAGAGTCTATTTAAAACCCGTACCACTGTCTTTAAAGTGTTAACATCATGTATGTATATTTACTGATTTTTTTACACAGTGAGATCAAATCAGTTTTTTTATCCACACATTTTTATCCCAGTATTCTCTGGCAGCACACTTTTAAAACATGTAGCAATGTCACATCCTCCAATTAACCAAAAATAACTTTCACCATAAATGGGAAAATTATCCTCCATTATACGTTTTTTCTGTTTGTTTGTTTTTCATTTTTCTTGAACTGCTCATAGTTTTTGATGATTAACAATGATCAGTGAATGTTATAAAATTGTATGTTCACGTGGTTTAGCAGACAAAATTGAAGTAATGTGTGCGAGTCAATGTTGACAGGGTGGATAGAAACCAAAACATGGACCAGATGGGCACCATGATGCGTAATGTCATAATTATTTATTCTGAGAATGTGCAGCACTTAGGACTTTTAATTACAGCTCAGGATGTCTGTGAGAATTGTGTCCTATTCATAAATATAGAGAACCACTGCCATGCTGTGAGCTTGAGATGCATCAGCATGTTGAGTTCTGTTCTTTCTTATACAGAAAAAAGTAACACCCATCAACAATAAGCAACACTACTGGGAAAAGACTCCCATCCATGACTATTCCTGTAGATCAGGATCACGTGGCTTAATCATTGCTGCTGTATGTTATCTCTCTTATTTACCGCGACTGAACGGTCGTGTGACGTATTTCCTGTTCCTTTGGGGTGCAAAAATGTTTGGGCTTGTTTGAGATGAACTGCGCTTCGCCTGGAAAAGAGACGAGAGCAGGCGGTCGCAGCAGGAGGAGTGGCTGAAAGTCGGACAGTTTCTAATGTTTCTTGCAGCATTCCAGCAAATCCTCACATCCTGTGAGATCGGATGCAGATTAAATCAAATTTTATTTTGCACTAACTGTTGTTTGTTGTTAAAATGCTCTACAGAAGATGGTGTGTTTCTGGTTTAACCTCCATATGACTCATGTATTTCACATGAAACACGGTGAAATTGTGATGAAACGCTGTCATCATGTCAGTTTGCTGATTAAACTATAAATAAAAACATTAATTAGTCAATAGAAACACATGACAGACATTTGATTATTGATCTGTCTCATATTAAGACTGTCAGGAGTTATTTTTGTGATCTGAAAGTAATCTGTCTCTTAACACAGATACAATCGGCTTTTTCTGATCAATGACAGCATTTATTCAGTAAAAGAATCAAGGTTCACAGTGAAAACTCTGACGAATGAATTAAAATATTAAAGTAAAGTAAGTAAATAAAACAGGAAACGTTTCTAATAAACATCCTGCTGTTTATCCGACACCTGAACCAATCAGATCTTAGATCTGGTGAGAGCAGGCGTTTCCCGTCATGCTCTGAGGTTTTGCAGCCGTTGGAGAGCAACTGCAGCGCCTTGCTCCAAAATCTGCGGCCGCCTTGATCTCACGAGGTTATCGTTGCCTACGTTGGCATGACGTCAGAGCAAGTTGGCCTTAAGTGGGACACAAAACTAACCGGCACACTTGACAAGCGCAGGGGCTTACTCAGCACACAGAGAGGAAGTGACACCATGTGGTGATCTAGATTTGGTCGGTGACCATACTGCAATTAGGAACTTTGAGCAGCTTAAAGAGCAGGTAAAACATACACACATCGAGGCAGGACACATACCAGCAGATTTGACAAGGAGCATTATTCCTCTATAGACATGGCCACTGGCATACTACAAACGTCCAGAAAGACAAAACTATAATTTAATAATTAATTATAATTTAATAATTTAAGAAAGGATATGGTAAAACACAAACAACATAAACGGTATATTCTGCTTTCGCTGGTTTGCTGATTCTCTCACCCATCAGATTCAAAGAACTGATCTAACATCTAACATGAATTCACATTTTACACATTTCAGCTTTGAGCAGCTAGTAAGAAATAAACTGCTGTGTGCGCGCGTGTGTGTGTGTGTGTGTGTGTGAGTTTATCAGAAAATTATGGAAAACTTATATAGAAATATTAAACGTATTCATCCAAATCCGTGTTAATATGTGTTCAGCATGATTATGTTTAGATAGGTGCGTACGTGTGCAGGTATGTAGCCGCTAGTGCCTCCGTGTGCCTCCGTGTGCGTTTCTGCAGGCATATTGTAAGTGTGTCGGTTTGTATGTGCATCTGCGCCTGTATTTATGCGTGTTGTGACGTACGTGTGTGTGTTTAGTCTGTGAGATGCGTCAGTAACTGGGGCAGAACTGATTGTTGCTGATGGCTGTAGGCAAGCGCAGACCTACATTCTGCTCTGCCATATAAAGGAGAAGAAGGAAGAAGAGGAGGGGTGCAGGAGGGTAATAAAAACTGGGGTCTCCTCTCCCTCCTCTTTCGCTCGTTTTCTGTAGAAACCCTGCTCTCTACTGTCATGAGCTTTCTAATCTTTTTCTCCCCCTGCCTTCTCCTCTACCCTCCCGACATCTGTACATTATGTCTGGTCTGACACTTGACAAGCGCAGGGACTTACTCAGCACACAGAGAGGAAGTGACTCTTGAAGTAAGGGAGAGAAACCATGGCTAAAACAAAAGGAAACTTAAGTAGAGAGAATATGGTGAGGTGAAATCAATGCAGGGCTGAACACAGAAAATCTTCCACCAATCACAGTACAGAGCTGAATAGCTTCTGCATGGCTTTATGTGTTAGTGGGTACAGGTGTAGACGCACATGCATCTCCTCCCACCAAGGTGCCAGACAACAATATTGATATTTGACAAAAACCATAGAATGTGTTCAATGGCTGCCTTGTTTTAATGTCTAATCGTATTTCTTAAAATTCCAGATTTTTACAGCAACTGGCAGCTATGGTATAATTGAAGCATAGCGACGATTTTTGTATGAAATATTGTTGGTGAACTGGTGAGATGGAGATGTTTTCAGCTGCGGACGTTACAGGAAATACAGCTGGTCCTGGATTTTTTTACACAGAGCCGTGGAGACTGTAGTACAGTCGAACCTGAAAGAGCAGAGATGAGTAATCAAATCAAATGAACAGAAATATAATGCATTCATTTTGCTGATGAATAATTACTAAAGTGTGTGTGAAATGGTCTTATCATCTGTTCCCACATCTAGCATCTTGAATCTGCTTCACATTAGTGGAAAACGCTGCTGTGGCAGGTTCGCAGCTGGTGTTCGGTTCCTCTTTGACCAAAACAAAACAGAAAGTCCTGTCTACCTCTCTGACAGAACTTCAGGCTGACGACAGATCACGTTCTAAGAAGAACAGCTCGCTAAGTGACACCCGCAGAGGTCACCATGATGCACGTCACTGTCGTGCTGAAAACTGTTCACGTCTGCTTATAGCAGGCAACATCTTGCTCAAGTTTTGCTGCTTTGTCGGAAAACAAAAAGCAGAGTCGTCTGAATTTATGGTCATGACATTTGACCCCACCCAGGGACACGGATGCAAATTCTGCTCTCTCCATCTATATTTATTTAGATATACTGTGTGTGTTAAAATATGATAAACAATCCTGTGTGTAATTATTATTATTATTGTTTTTATTATTAATATTATATCTTTTAAATTTCACTATTAACTATTATTCAGCAGGTTTTAGTATGTAACTGTAATGTCACATGTAGTATGGGTAGTGTAGGTGTTCAGTTATTTTATGTTTCTGTTGATTATTTATGCATCTGTTAAAGTTGCTGATATGTTAATTTCCACAGTTTACATTCTTTTGTATTTTTGTATATTCTTTTGTAACATTATTTATCAATTATTAATGTACATTGTTCTTCATAAATATATAAACCCTCCTACTCTGACTCCATGCAGGGTCAGCTTTGTCATAGATGATTAACTGCACCATGTGAATCATCAAATTACGCTAACTCTTCTTTTAGGGCATTAAAATTCAATCCTAAAGCCAGTGACGAATCTTCTGAGTCATTTAACCACAAGCATTTCAAACATAATAAATATTAAGAGACAATGAGAAATTCTTCCTTTGTCTTAGTTTGCTGCTCATAGTGCACAGTTATTCCTGTGAGCAGCCATCCAGTGCAGCTGTCAGCAGGTGCGTATAGGCTTCAGTTTTTTGGTTCCTTCTTGTGGAAAGGAGACTGTGGATATTTCTGTTGCAGTTTCAGTCCCAGTTTCAGAACCGTCAAAAAGTGGATTTGGCGGGTGGTGACGCCTTTTCTAGTTTAGCCCTGGAAGAGCGACAAAAGCAGACAAAAAGAGGCGGGATCAAGTTCATAAACTACTTTTCCATCTGCTGTATAGAGGATTGTACGTTCAGTTGCTCTCAACTCAAAAATGTGCTTTTATTTTTTTGGTCATATTTATTTGTCTCCTGGTTACCGATCCAAATGGCTTATGTTCAGAGTAAAGTTTCTCATAGTTCATCTTATTCAAGTGCTAAGTCCCAGTTAAATAACAAACTTAAAGAAATATGATATACAGTATTATAACATGATATTCACAAGCATGGTGAAGTAGGAGACCTCTGAGCAGTTACACTTTGAAGAAGGATGATATTTAAAGATAAAATATAAAATCGATTTTCAATTTTTTGTTAAAAGTTCATGTGACAAAGTGTATTATTCAAAGCAGAGTCCATGTTTAGTTTGAATCATTATCCCTTTGGAAACAAGATACAGTAAGTCACCCACTTTCAGACTATTTGTAACATGTATTTCTGCTCAAATATAACCCAATATGAACATGAATGGACAGTGGCAGAGAAACGTAGAAATGTGCCTCATATTGTGTGTTGAGGGAGCATTTAATCTCCATAAAAGGGAAAAAAGACTTTCTCTGTTGTGTTTGTGATATCGCTCCGTAGAAATGCGTAGACCAAATTTGTTAAGTTAGAAAATGAGTGATGAAATATTTTAAAAATGAAGAAACTATTTTTTGGGAACGCTGATCTCCAATCACTTATAATAACACATCAGCATGTGCTGCTGGTGCAACACAACACAGCCCATCACTTACTACAATATACACATATTATTACTACTTTTCATTAAAACTAATATGTTAATTCAGTGTAAAGTCAGTAAATACCATGATCCTGTCTACAGGACTATATATAGTTTTATTCAGTTAGACTGAAACTGACCCACCAACCACGGATTGGTAACAGGTACAAACCCTGATCAGACATTTGAGGAGATTCAGTTAGTCAAGAATATATTCATCCATGTTTCTAAATATAATAAGCTACATAAAAGAACTGTATTACTAAACTCCACTATTAAACTTGATATATCACTGCACTACTTTAAATAATATGATGAAATGCATTAAACTTCACACTGAGTCATGCATCTGTGCTGAATCTGCTGCTTTCGTTTCTTTGAACTTTTTTCCCCAGTAATTTCTGTTTACACAATCTGAACTGGCTGAAGCCAAAGTTTCTAGTTGCTAACATCAAGCTTATTAGCATGTTCTTCAAGGTAAAAATGAGTCATCCACAGTTGTGTCTACAGATGTTTAACTAACTTTTTCTGGGGAGCCTCTGTCAGCTGCTGTGGAATATAGAGGTCGAAATGGTCCAGGAACAGATATTTTACCACAAATGTGTGATGTTAACCCTGATTGTTGCTACGCTTCAGAATAGTGTGGATGTGAATCTGGATCTGGTATAAACTGGGTGTTTGGGTTGTAACATCTTTCAAGTTTCAGTCTCCAGTGACAGAAACAAACAGACAGAAAATGGCTTTGGCTCACTGAGCTCATCACCTGTGCTTCATGAGGGAAGTACTACATGTCCATGGCTGAGCTTTTTGAGGAAATCAGAAATCTGCTCGCTGTGTTGTCCAACACTGTCAGTCAGAGCAGTGATGTGGAATGACTCCCTGCACAGTACAGAGGACGCACGCAAAAGATGATACTCTGTGTTTAAAAAATGATTTTACACTGCTTACTCCACTATCCTACTGAGGAGAGTGAGTATGACCTAAATTTCCATTTAGGATCCACTATCCTTTGATCTTACAACACATCTTTGTGGATGCCATGGATGCCATGGACACCATGTGTGTATCAGTGCACAGTTCAAAAGCCAGCATCTGTGTTGTGCATCAATGCACAGGCAGCTACACATTTGTGAAGGTAATATATCAAGAGGTTTTAAATCAAGTTATATACTACCATTAAAACATTCTATTTTTCAGGGAAAGCCTTGCTTATTTCTGCAGGAAATACAACAGGGCTCAGTAGCAAAACAGTCTGAGTTGCCTGCCACTGGCTTCTCAATGTGAGACACCTTTAAATGGAAACCAGCTCCATGTTAAGGAATGTTTTAAAACCTTGTCAAATTGATTTAACCTGTCTGGAATCTGTCGCTCTACCATACACAGCTGTTAATACACCCTCACTGTTTTCATGACTCTTTGAAGTAGATTTACTTTCTACATTTGATCTGATTATCTTCAGGAAAGCCCTCGTGGGAGATAATGACAACTAAAGGAGTTTTTTTTGCTGCTCCCGGCCACGTGCTTGTTCGATTCATGCCTAGTCCAAGTGAACCAGTAAAATGTTGCTGGGTGTTGGTAGCCAGAGAGTGTGTGAACAAAGTGTACTGCATGCAGGAAAGACAAGACAATGTGTAAATCACAGGACAAACACATTAAGCAGTAGACTGAGGTAAGAAAATCACTGGATATGTGATATCTATTACATCCTTCCCTATGTAAAGGTCACTATAGAGGATCAGTGAAACCACATACAGTAAATGCACACACACACACACACACATACACACAGACACACACTAAAGGTGCTCTGAATTCTGAAATCTTGAACATTACTTCCCTGATGAAAATATTAAATCAACAGTGATGTAAAAAATGTGATATTCACATTGGCACTGCACGCTTAGAATTTATTTTGAGTCGAGTTCATGACTTTTACGCTTCTTGAAGCTCAGCACAAAGCGTTCCAACAGCAATATCACGACACCACATTCTGAAATCATCATGAGGTTATCATATGACAGTAGCATCTTAATGCCTGAAACCGATACAAGAAGAGAATCTCATTTACCACTCTTCTTTTGCTGTGTGCTCTTTTGCATGATCCATTTGTGGTTACAGAAATATCCAGGGCACTGTGACCTTTGACCTTTTAAACATCATTCTGGTTTCTTATAGCATCATGCCGTTTGAATGCTGCATAAATAATTTCTTACACATATTTCTGCAAATACACAACTCAGCATTTCCTGTTTTTTGCTCTCTTACATTAGTTTGATTCTACTGTACAACAAAATCCAAACAATAATAAACTTTCTTCACATCATCCCACCGAAAGAATTTGTTCCCACATACAAGAACTGCCTCAGGAAACAGTGTGGCTTCACATACAGTTATATATTTAGCCTATGTACATTACAAGCATTGTGATATTACATACATAACAGTAGGGCTTGTGAAACCTGTGACTTCCTAACCCTAAAACAAGGGGTCTGATAATCTTCTCAAAACAGTCGTGACGCATACAGTCAAAACAGAGGTACACTACACTACATGATATTTTGAATTCATTGCTTTGCTGATCTTATGCAATCCTCCAAAGTCAGCTTCCACCAGCAAACCCTGTTTGCATTAGTAGCTTTCTGGTAATGCTGGATATAGAAAACTTCACATTTCTATATTGTTTAAGAGAATTTTTTTCATGCTAACTGAATTCGAAGTTAATCTAACGCAATATTGTGCTGTCAAAATAAGCACGTAAAGAGCTGCAGGCTTTTAGACTGTCGTAGCTGAGAAGTGCCACAAAAGGAGTCACAAGGTCCGAGCATCAAAATTAAACATTAATTAATATGTGAATGTACATTTAGTTGCTCCCTGAGAACATGTCCATTTTAATGTGTTTTAATAGGTCGCAGTGTTGTTTTGAGCTCTCAGGGGCCTCTGTACAATTTAATTGAATTTAACCCTATGGCAACCGAAAGACTGCTTTCGAGTGACACATCACTTTGCTTCACCTCACCTGTCAGTTTTTATACTAGTGGTTGCATTTAGCAAGATCGTTCTGTGTAAGAATTGTGTTTGCGTTACCCTCTTTTTCTCCTGTATATATTAATAATATAACATACAGCTCACAGTGCCTCTACGGTGGTTTGTTATATTGGTGATAGCAGTTTATGATGTGGCACAGCTGCTGAAGAGAGAAAATTTTGTTATCTGAAAGAACTAATTAAGCATAATTGAAATTACCACCATGGTGAGAGCTGATGGCATTATCAGTACATGCAGTGGTACACCAGGTGTTTCTGGTCGTGGGGCAGAGAGATTAGGCCGAGGGGGCTTTTGTCCCTAGGTACATGTGACATACACATGGTGGAGAGTCAGCCAAATCAGAGCAGCTCATAACAGATACGAAGCAGGATACCTCGTTCTCATACCTCAGTCCTTATAGATCACTGAAGGGTTATCAATGTGACATATTTTTAAAGTGATTAATAATCACTGCACACATTCCTAAAACGCATACACACGTTCTTCTGGTATCGAGATCTACTTGACATTTACCCCCTGCAGATTTCTTTTTCTGGTGGTCTACGTTGTGTGCATGTGTGTCCCTGCGTGCGTGTGACAGACCATCCAGACTTGTTCAGTCTCTTTTATTTGACTCCCCTTGCAGTTGCATGGATCATATTACTGCTCTCCCCGCACCGCTGAGCCCACCGCCTGTGCACCAATCACAGCGCGCCTTTGCCTAACGCACACATGCACACACGCACAGCGATCCATCGCTCCGAGTCTCCGCCGCTTTCACATGCGTCCCCTCCGACTCCGCGTAGCGCTGGCTGCGCCGACATGAGCGTGGTCGTCCCGGTGCCATCTGAACGTCTCGCCGCCTGCTGACCCGGAGACGAGGATAGAGAGAGAAATACAGGGAGGAGAAGAGAGAGAGAAAGAGAAAGAGAGAGAGAGAGACCGACCCTCTTCCTCACAGCCCATCTTCCCCTCGCTTGGAAGAGACCGCAGCTCAAGCCGTTCGTTTCGGCATCGTTCTTTATTCACCCCCGCTTATTCTCCTGATCTGGCTGCATCCCTCCGTGACTGACTGTCTCCCGGTTCAAAGGAGAAACCGGTGAGCCCGGTCGTAATTTGGTGGAAATATATCTATTTTTGCATTTCTGCTTGTTTTTCTTGCTGGGTGTTGGTAGCGCGCAGTTGGTGCGCGCTTCTGCAAATTCCGGCGAATGGTGGATTTGGCAAACATGGAGACCGTGGAGAAGGAATGCGGGGCCCTCGGGGGTCTATTCCAGGCGATTGTCAATGACATGAAGGTAAATGAAAGGTTTTGTTATTTCACATTTCACATGTGCTGCCTCTCTGAGAATAATCCCACAGCCTCATTATAATGGACCTGGTGTAGCGGCGTCAAACGCGCCTCTGCTAATAAGCTTCTGTTGATTTTGGTCGTATTAAACATTGAGATAGACACATGGCACCGTTTTACAGACAGTGGTGCGGTTGCCCAGTGCGTTGTTGGTGCGAAACCCACTCACCCCCCACCTCCAGCATCCATCCAAGAATACTGGATGCGCATGTAAACGTCAGTGCACCCATAATCGGACATGCTTTGCGTGATGCTCAGCTCCCCTCCAACACACACACACACACACACACACACACACACACACACACACACACACACACACACACACACACACACACACACATCACCACAAAAATAAGACCACCACCCGCTCAAAACACCCTGCGCCGTTTTCACTCAGGTTTAATCAATACGTTGCGGTGAGACGCACGTAGACTTGAGAATTTGGGTTGTGTGTGTGTTTAATAGAGCCAGATCCTCCTATGACGGGTTTCTGGAGCAAATTGGCATCGAAAGGCCTCTAAAACCCTGATCAGATTTATGTCCTATGATGAACCTGGAAGTCCTTCAGGCTACTGCTGGGACACATTCCGTTACATACACGTGTGGAGCCGCTTGATTCCTCGCAATGCTTCATCATCCTCGTCATCAATATAATCTTGGTCTTTCCTCCCCATGATAAAATCTTTTGAGAAAAGCCACAGACGTGACTAGTGCGGACGCAAACTGGCTTTGTCGTCTGCGTTCCTGTGCGCGTCCGTGAGAGTGCAGCGTCATTGATTTTCTGTCAGGCTGATCTGGCAGGAAAAGGTGAAGGCGTGAGAAGCCGCGCAGGCTTCAGACACCCAAGCTCCCAGCAACTTTCTGCCTTTCTGTCTGTCTGTCTGTCTGATTGCTTTCCTCTGGCCGCCCGTCTGTCTGTCTGTCTGTCTGCCTTGATGGCTCCAGCACGACACTAACCTGGCTTCCATGGTTCAGTACCCACCCGTGCTGAATGCACTGTGCTCCTGCAAGGTGCTTTAGATGAATGAAATGGTCTCTGTCAACATGTCTGCCTGTCATAAGCAGATCAGCATGGCTGCTTGTCTGCATATCACGTCTCTTCGTCTTTTTCAGTCCACGTCTAGGAGGAGTTTTTGTCCATGTCCGCTGTAGATTCCATGTAGATCAACATTGTTGTCCTGTAACATGCTGATGCTTTTCTTTTCACGTTATATTGCCATCTGCGTGACCCCAAACGGTAGAGGTCACGGCCAAGGCAACATTCCTATTGTAATATAAGAAGAGGCTTCGGCCTTTCTGTTTTCACAGTGAGACATGGGAGGAGGAGAAAGCGATTAGAGTATGGATCAGGCTGCATATTTCTGACCTGATCTCGAGAGTGTGGTGGCTGGACCGCACAAGCATATTGTATTTCATCACCAAACCCTACCTAAAGCCCCCAAAAAGATTTTTAAATTTCTACTCCGAACACTTGTGCGCAGACGGGTTCCATCTAGTTTGGTACCTCTGGGCTTCCACCAGTTGTTTTTTTTTTGTAGGCACATGTAAAACACCTATGTTACGGTGATATGATGCTATACTTACAAATAGAATATCAATCATAGTAGAATTCAGTGGATTTCCATGAAACAGTGTGGTATAGTAGATACTGCCCCAGTAATATATTGTTGTTGTTGTATTCCTGTGGATTCTGTATATACATCATTGCATTTGTACTCTTATTTCATGAACTACTGTTAACAGTGCTGGAGCCTCAGCTCATTCATGTGTGCTTTGGCAAACATGGAGGAGATTTTTCCTAGAGCTGAATAATGGGATTCAGCCACCGTGGAGATAATAAATCAAAGCCATTCGGAGGGTTTGGTAATGGGAAATGATTATTCTGCCAAATGCAACCATTTTGAGACGATAAGAGACTTGTGAAAATGTTCAGCGCTGTGCAAAGCATTCGGTTTGGTTGCATAGCAACATCAGCAGCTATGACACAGCATCTGTACTAAGTCAGGGTGTGGGGATGAAGTGAGTGGTACACAGAGGTACTGCAGTACTGTGAGATGTCAGAATAAAAGCATTATCATGAGCAGATCTCAAATAAATTCTGTGTAAACAATGTGAAAATTAAACTGTGCGATCAGTTCTCAAAGAATATCACTTTAAAGGCTTCCCCCTTCTCATGCTTAGTCTCCGTTTTCATCTATTATTCATTTGGTTTCTAATGGTCCTCCTGTTTATGTGATCCAGCTCACTCTGAAATATATGGGTCACTGCGACCTGGACCTAAAAAAAAACACAATTGCCCTAGTCTGGGATGGATGAATTCCTGAACCCCTAGGGAGGCACTGAATGAACATCAGTGAAGGTATGAGAATCATTAGGTCATCAGCCCCCAAACAACAATGGCTCACCAAAGAAGAAGACATATGCCAGTGAAAACAAATGCAGCAATACTTTTTGTTGACTGGTTCTCAGGAATCGGCTGGTTTTGACAGCTTGGCTTATTAAGTGGATGCAAGCTTTGCACAGCCGCTGCAGAGAAAACACATTTAAATGCACTGCACGCTTTCTGACTGAAATTGGTGCGTCAAAGTCTGTATGAAATTGGAGATATAGTTTCAGGTGAGATGTCACATTGTACTTGATGTACATTTTAGTTTGAAGTGGAATCATGTCATAAATGTGCAAAACTAGCGGAAACACATCAATATTCACTCACTGATCAGTGATCAAGCACCCTCTAAAATCAAAAGGTGGGATGCAGAGTAAGCTTGAAGCATTTGGAAGTAAACAGTCATAGTTTTGTCTGGAGTTCAACCCCTTCTCCTTTCTAAGTTTATTAAATACTTTCATTACTGCAAACAGACCTTAGTTTCATTCATGCTCGTGAGTTCACAACAGGAGCCAGTCTAAATGCTCTTTAATGCCAGGATCAGCAGATTTGGTCCATGCTGTTTAGAAAGCACTTTTTCTTCCTCTTTCCCTTCCACCTTCCTCTTCCTTCTCCTCAGGTCCACCCTTCCTCTTTCTCTTCTCAGCAGATCCTCCACCCAAGCACAGGCAGTCACCCGTTGATTGCCAGCTCTATGTGTGTTATATACATTGTGTGCAACTTGGCCTTGATTTCTTTTTTGCGTTTTGAAAGAGACTGTAAAAGGGAGTTCATGCATTGTTTGTGTAATTAAATTACTCTAAACCAACAGTTGCGTGTTACAGTTTGACAGCCTCTAATATTATTAGTAATAGTCGTGGCACCAGCAAACAGATCTTTCCCTCATGACTCTGACATTCCAGTCACTGATGGAAAATTTGTTTTGTGTAATGCATAATGACAATAAAGACTTCTTGAATCTCCTGTTTTTTTGTTGACAACAGCACAAAGGTGGAATGAAGAAGAATAGAATTTCCTGCATCCTAAAAAAACACAGGTAGAGAAAGGCTTTCAAGTATGTTTTCACTTTATCATAGTCATTTTTCTTTAGCTACATACTGCAGGGCAAAAATGTTATCCTTGTCTTAAAGTCTTCAAAAAATGCTCTAATCATAAAATATACTATACTTTGGCTTGGGTGTTAAAATGCAGATAACTGAAACACTGGTACATGTCTTTGACTAAACAGTTTGTGAACTTTAGCCATCTATATGTACGTATCTCAGCCATAAGATCTTAGGGATAAAGTGGGAGAGTTTTACAGGGTAAAATGAATCTTGAAGAACAAAGGTTATCACTCCATTTTCCAATGTCATACAGCACCCTGTCCTAGTGCTTTTTGTTTTAGAGCCACTTTCATCATGCAACAGGACAGTGAGCCAAAGCAAAACTTACATGGTCAACTAATATTTAAACTATCACACACACAGGCATTAAAACTACGAGTGACGCTTGTAGATTTTAGCCAGCATTAATTTTTCCGAAATGTGTGCTACAGTAGCTTTTCTGTAGGACTGGAACAATCTGCCTTTCGTTCCCCATGCGCACCAGTGAAACTTGGGTGTCCGTGATTGTGTTGCAAGTTCACCATTTGTCTTTTGTTGGACCACTTTTAGTAGGAACTGACCACTACATTTTAGAAACACTTACTATCCCAAGACCTGCAATTTAGGAGATGCTCTGACCCGCCATCACCCTCTTTGGCACTTGTCAAAGTCGCTCAGATCATTACACTTGCTCATTTTTCTTGCTTACAAACCCTCAATTTCAAGAACTGACTGTTCTCTTGCTTCATAATACTGTACAGGGAATATAAGCATTTCCATAAACATTTCAATAATTCCATCAATGCACATCAGCCGTAGATTAACATAAATCTTGATTTGCTTTAAATAAGACTTCATTCAAATAATAATAATTGATACTTTATTGATCCCTTTGGGGAAATTCTTTGAGGACAGACTGCCCCTGTGAGGCGCCAAGTGTATCGATGTCTTATCCTCGACATGTAGGATTGGGGAACATGTAGGAACAACTCACCGTCGGGTTTGAAGATGACTGCTCTACCCAATGAGCTACCATGCTGCCTCCAGTCATGCAGATATAGATCCTCAGTGTCAGGCACATGACCATGCTTTACGCTGCAGCGTGTGTAGTCTACCATAAACTAACACACAAGCTCACACTTGTTTGTGTATTCATATACTGTAGTTTCATTGTGTCTGTGAAGGTCTCATCCTGGTCCTGTAGCAGTGCTTTCATGTGGCTGTCTGCCCCGTGGTGTAACTTATGAAAAATGCTGACTTTGTATAGTAGACTGTGTTCATATGAAAAGTTCAGGGCGTGAATGCTAGTTACCCTGATTGCCACATCACTCTGGAGTTTGCATTATATTTAAAATTTAGTATCCTCGTAGAAACTGCCCATTGTTGGTCGGTCTTTTAAAACCCTCAGACGATTATGTCCTTGAACTTTGGGCCATACTGCAGAGGTGAAGATGCTCTGTGGAAGCATATCATTAGTCTAATCTGTGGTGTGCTTGTGTCCAGGGGACTTTCCACCGCAGCACTGTTTTATTAAAGAAACGGTGCCCAGGATGTATCAAAAGAAAGGAGAAGGAAAAAGATGAGAGTCAGCTCTCTCATCCATGTGGCCCCTCTATGGTTCCATTTAACCAACTGGACTTTTTCATCTGTCAGACATTTTGACTTAAGTATATGTGATACTAATTATTAACAGTGGTTACAGTAAGTAATTAACATCAGTAGTAACTAAATAGCTACATGTGCATTTTCTACTGTGATATGTCAAAATGGCTCCTGCACTGCATTTGTCTGCAGTACATAAGTTAAATAAAGAAAGCTACTTAACAGTTCAACAGGACAGATTATGAAGCAAGGTTTCAATCAGATCTTTATCAGGGACTGTCAAACAGACATTACAAAAAAAAGTGAGCTTATGTAAGCACAACTAGATTTGTTTGGATGCTATAGAGTCAATCTGCCACCAAGTAGGACCAATCAAAGCAGTCATAGACCTCCTCCTAGAGAAGGGGTGTCCAATCCTGGTCCTTGAAAGGCCACTGTCGTGTTTGCTTTTAACTGGATCAGGTGTTTTCAGCCAGTCAGAAGCTTTAAGTGCAGGCATGGTTACATAACAAGCAGGACAGTAGCCTTCGAGGAGCAGGACTGGATATCCTCATCGTAGAGGGAGTAAGAAATGCCACTATGGGAGGTGCACAACACCTGTGTGTTACCTGTGATTTTGAAAATCTTCTTTTTCACTTTCACCTTGTTTTGCACCTTTTAGCTCCAACTTTCACGGATAATAGGAATATATATGTGCACGGTCTTGTTCTTAAATGATTCAGGTGGTGCAGCAACAACCACCATGTAAACGCATTCCCCTCAGTTCAGAAGTAATAGGTGCCAGTGTGCCAGCAGAATCGTTGGACGTGTAAAAGAGCATCTCCCTCGTTAGAGCTCGTTAAAATCTCTGAGGTCGTCAGTGCCCCGGGGCTCGTTAGGGCCGGTAGAGATGAATGGGGACGACTGGCCATGGGAGGCGTGGAGGCTGCTGGGAGTCAGCCAAGACAGCCTCTCTCACTGAGCCCTTTGTCAGGCCTGTCAAAGCCTTCTCATCACGCTCAGCTGTTCACTGTAAAACACACTGATCATTATGAACACGCCACAGACAGAGAATAACAATGACGTGGCAAATCAATATTCGCTTGTTCACTTCCAAAAGAAGCTACTGAATGAACAGAAAGTTTGCTTCATGCTCTATATATTACATCTTAATTTTAGAAAGATAAGGTTGTACTGGATTTACCTCTGCGATGTGTGGGAAGGCGATATCAGACTTCCGACTGAGCAAGGGAGTGTGAATTTCAGTGTTTATGTCTTTATGTACAGCTGCTCAAAAGGAAAATATACGGAGGAGAAAAAATTACCATGCAGCATCTGCATTCAGCCACAAAGGAACACTGCTCCTCCTGTCCATCAGCACTGACAGCCTCTATCTAACAACATGATGTAGTGCCCTGCAGCTCCGCCTTGCTTCCTGTTATGCGTTGAAATAGCTTTATATCAGAACATCCTCTAATGCACTGCATGTCGTCCAAGGACACATTATGACCTTATGCAGCAAAAGGCTTATAAGAGGATTTTTGGAAGGTCTTTATGTTTAAATTACCCCTTGACTAATAAGTATTTGATAAGTAGTGATATATGGGCCAATGGTGGTAAATTATAGATAATGCTGTCACAAATAAATGTACAAAAATGTACATGGTTCATGTCAGTTCATATATTCTATGATAATCTAATCATTCTGTCCATAACACAGACTTGTAATCAGTAACCCTACTAAAGATGCGACATAACTCATTAATCCCAGTTGATACTAAGGCGCCTCACATGTTTTTAACTTTAGTCTGCTCACAGCCATGAGTTTTTAGGACACATTAGGTTTAATCTGTTTGGGTTTCATCAGGCTCGGCTATCAAAGTCTAGTTCCCTTCCTCCTTATCTCTGCACGCATATCTCTGCAAGTGCTGAGGGTCACAACAGCTGCCGTCACTTACACTAAGTGATCTGATGGATGCACCTCCATGCATGTGCATCAATAGCCCTTTCACATGATGGGAGTAGTGCAAGTAATGACTTTCAGTCCAGTAAAGGAGAAGACAGACAGGTGATCGACATAGTCATAACTATAAAGCCCTGGGCCACTGATGGTAAATGGTAAATGGTCTGCACTTATATAGCGCTTTTCTACCTAGGCTGGTACTCAAAGCGCTTTACACTGCT
>JAUYWH010000018.1:24136345-24150674 GCA_034779795.1 Ctenopoma multispine
CAGTATCTTGCCCAAGGACACTTCGACATATGACAGGAGGAGCCGGGAATCGAACCACCAATCCTACGATTGGCAGGTGACTGCTCTACCTCCTGGGCACAGCCGCCCCAAAATGATGGCTGCTTGTGAACAGACTGTAACCCTCTAAGAAGATACTGTAAATGCCCCAGTCTTATCAGTGTCTTATTTGTGTCTAAATATCTTTAGATTTCATGGTTCATTCCTGATTACTTTAATCCTAAAGCCATAAAGCTGAAAGGGGAACACCACATCAAGATACCTGTTAATGTCAGCGCTCAGGTTCCATCCCAGGGACTTTTTATCTTCATTTTGACATATCATATATAGCAAAATGGGAAGAAACTTGGCGACATAAAGGCTTTTGGACACTTTCTCCTCATTCTTCATCTCTCATTATTACTGTCATACAGTAGCATCCGATGCAGTAACTCATGCGGTGTGTACATTCATGGCCTATTACATGACTTTCATGAGTATTGTTTTTCCCAAAACATGGTGCAGACATCTCATCATGCAGATTCTTCACCGATATGGCATCTATGATCTCTGGCCTCGCAGCATGGAGATACAACAACAAACAGATGGTTTCCTCTTTCGTCTCATCACTATGTTTAGATTGGAATTAGCTGCAGCACTTCATCAATTATGCAGCGAGGCAGCCTCTGAGGCGGGGACGTGTTATACTCAGCGTGGTGGAAGAATTCATGACTCCACTCATCTTCCTATTGCACAGCTCAGTATTGTTTTCAGTAAGAAGTAAAATAAAAGTATTGCTAACATTTAAACTCTGATGTCAGATAAAGACTTGTTACAGGGTAAAAGAAAATCTATTTAATTTCAAAGTGACAGGAATGGATAAAAGCGTCTGCCAATGATGTGTAACAACAAATTACCACTGTCCAGTGATCTTGTCCACACCAGTGTGGACAAGATCAAAATGTTCTTTCGATCGGCTGAACTTGTGCCTCTATGAACACATATCAATATGCGATCCTTTGCAGAAGAAAGTGGGGAAGTGAGCTGTACCTCTGTAAGTGAATCTGAATCACTGTAATAGTGTGATTAACTACAGAGCAGACAAAAGACCCCATCATTCTTTCTGGCAGGAGTAGAGACATACTCTGGAATATGTAGCATTTTTCTCAGCGGGTTATACATCCATTCCCAACCAATATGTGAAAACGAGTTGGATCTTCTCTCAGCTGGTCAATTATGCATATAAAGCACTGTGAAATTAGCCTCTTTTGTTTGGTTCTTGCGTTGCTCTTTTAATGTGTGAATTGGCACGATTATACAACAAAAAAAAATCTGACTAATCCTTACATCCCTCTCTGCCTGCCTCCGCCCGTTCTCCCTCTCCCCCTGTCTCTCTTGCTGGATTTCCTCTGTTTTTCTGTCTTGCTGTGGGGGAAACAAAGGGAACAAAAGAGGGAGAGGAGACAGTAAGCTTCTCATCCACTGTAGTGAGTGGTGGAGTGGCGTTCTCAATAGAGCACTGGGCAGACTGGGTGGACTGATGGTGCTCTGAGAACTAGGCCAGAGGACTGTTGACAGCACCCCAGAGTCCAGAGTCGGGACCAGATGAATTGAAGGATTACTGGAAGAATGAGTGCAAAGGGAGAAGAAAATATTTGATACATAGCTGGGTATTAGGAATTATTATCAGAGGGTAGAAGAAAATGGAAGAGTGCCTGCACACTGTTCAATTTAAATCAGGGATCAAGTGGTGGGTAAATCACATATTATTTTTTTTATGAATGCAAAAAATAAAAGTATCTGAGCTTGAATGTTGTGATTTTTTTAATCAGAAATTGCACCCTTCTTGTCACAGTTGTAACCTGACTGTAACATGACAAATATAGGTATTATATACAGTATATTGCCAAAAGTATTGGGACAGCCCTCCAAATCATTGATCCAGTTTACAAAGTAAGGCCCATAAGGACATGACTTGACAAGCCTGCACAGAGACCTCACCTCAACCCAATAAATACTTTGTGGACAGCCTTCCTGGAAGAGTTGAAGCCATTAAAGTGCATGTGTGTATAAAGGCCTATTTGAACCTAAACATGATTTTGAACCTACCCACCTTCTAAACTCATAAATCTGATATGAGGGTACAAACTCATTGTCTTCATGGCAACATTGAAACTCCTGTTTCGTATGATCCAAAGCATAACAGGTTCACCGGTGAAGGGGACACCACCTTATTTTGCACATACCAGTTAGCCAAGAACAAACAAAAGATCCACAGACAAAACTGCATTATAAGATCCCAACAGGCTTTTTATTCTGAAGCAGCGTTTTGATTTAACACAGAATGTCCTTAGGCAAAAAATGCAGTGTAAAATATAAAGGAAGTTACCATAGGAACACAATTAGTCCAGTACATCTAAGACATAAACAAATTAACATAGAAACTACTTTGCAGAAAAGGAAATGTAAATAACATGATGCACATTCACAGAATCGAACATAAATCGATAGACTACCAGCATTAAATAAGCAAAAAAGGCTATTTAGGTTCAAAAGAAAGAGAGGATGTACATCAATACATAAAAAGATTAACAATGATATAAAATACTTATACTAAAAGAGGGATGGAGTGAAGGAAATCAATAAACAAAGCAACTGGAAATAAGGTAAGAATGGAGGAAGGAGTGTGACGACTGAAGTTAGATCTAAACAAAAAGCCACAATCCTGCCAGAACACTTTAGATCTCATGCTGGGCTTTCTAAACCTCTGATTTACTGTTCTTCATAGAAAATGAATGCAGCACTACAGCTTGTAACGTTGACAGAAATAAACAGATGAGGGGTAAAGTAACAGAGGCAAAGGCGCATCAAGGTACGAAGCATAAAGCTATACATAGAATGAACTAGATAGTATCTGTGTCTGTCTGCGTCTCTATATGTGTGTGTGTGTGTGCATGCAAGGTAATCGTGCCGAGTCTTTCGGTGACACAGGAAGTGGTGATGTAATAGTGTACTACCCAAAAGCTTTTTTCACACACTCACTGTCTCCCACTCTGTATATCTCTCACGCTGATGCATTTGCCCCTCAGCCACTGCGATATTCCAAGTGCTAGAATCATGTGAGAGCAGTGGTTCTGGTCACGGTCGGTGAGCTTCACACCGGTTAAGACAACCAAACGCACTCACAGACATATTTATGGAGAATGGAGCTCTGAGGCTGAGGCAGCTTTGTACTGTAACCTCTTTAAACGTAGAACTGATTAAAAAAGAATTCACCCAGCACAGCTCTGACTTTCATTTTCAATGCAGCAGTAAATTTATGATGTCATGATAATTAGGACTGATGTATAATAATAATAATATATATATAATATAATAATATGAATAAATAATTCATATTAATACTATTCATGAGGAAAAACAAGTGTTTGTTAAACCTCAAGTATACACAAGAGTTTGTATTACAGTAGGCTTCCACTGAATAGTGATGTACGAATAAAGTTTGTTTTGGCCCCCAGAAATAAATATTATAAATTTATAAAAATTTATAAAATTAAATATGTATCTGACAAGTCTCAATTAACTTTATTTTTCACGTTAACGAAAACAGTATATGTGGGAGAATGTGACTTGAGATTGACATGACAGGATCCTGTTGAGTGAAGATGTGAAGAAGTGTCCCTGGAGAGGACACTGGACCCCCAAAATAAAAAAAAAAAACTGAACAAAAATAGAACCCCAGCCACTG
This sequence comes from Ctenopoma multispine, assembly GCA_034779795.1. NCBI lineage: Eukaryota > Metazoa > Chordata > Actinopteri > Anabantiformes > Anabantidae > Ctenopoma > Ctenopoma multispine. The sequence goes on from JAUYWH010000018.1 coordinate 24,140,091, forward strand.
ATGTTTTACAAGCCGGCGCAGTCTTGGTGCTCTTTCCAAGCCCAGTGACAATAGGGGAGGGTTGCATCAGAAAGGGCTTCCAGCATAAACGTCTGTGCCAAATAAACGAGCAGATAATGATCCGCTGAGACGAGCCCCAGTGTATCGTATATGGGACACTGGGACAGTGTTTTACTCCGGTATCTAGAAAGATAATGGTATCTGGTAGTTTATGTCATCAGCAGCATACTCCTTAAGTCCTGCAAAGATGGATCACCGTGGATTGCACTTGTTTTTCCAGCACAGACGCTTGATCAGATTGAGATGTTTAATCAAAATGTATCTCAGATTCTCAGAAGTGTCCAGCAGCATATTCTTCCCATTAATAACATTTATCCTGAACATTGAGGTGGTTTAGCAGGTGACTGCCAGCACAGTGCATGTGGGACAAGCCCTGCATAAGGAACAGGAAGACATAACACACACATACAAATCAGTCACCACATGGTCTCTTGCCACCAGGATTGAAATGCCCCCCCACCCCCCAAAAAAATGCTAATGAGTTACAGGGCTTGTGTGTGAACAGTGTGTGTGTGTGTGTGTGTGTGTGTGTTCAAGGAGGAGGCATCACTTCACTTTATCTCCCATCCACACTACTTAATCTCCATAGGGCACTTCAAACAGCCTGCTAGGGGAGGGACCAGGGTGTGTGTGTGCGTGCTGGTAGCGGATGGTGGAGGGAGGTAGATTTTGGTACCACTGTAGAACTGTGATTCGAAAACCAAATTAAGGCACATCAAACAGGCCAGATCAAAGAGTATACAGCTCTTACTGTCTGTGCCAGTCTGACATCACCACAGGATGCCCCACCCCCGCCAACACACACACACACACACACACACACACACACACACACTTGCCTTCTACTGTTTGCTTTCACTCTCAATTATTCGTTTTCCATGTGTTTCCTTAAGTTTCACATTATGTGATGCTCCCTCTCTCTGTTCCTATAAAGAAACACAATCTGATAGTGACGTAAACACAAACAATCCCCCCCCCCGGCATACAATTTGCAGCCATTTAACAGGGTTATAGGTTAACCTGGATCAAGTATAATGTGATACGTGCGGAGGCTCGGGTTGTGCATCCAGTCTCGAGGAGGGGTGGGGAGGTGGGGGGAGCAGCATCCATTAGAGACATAGCTTTAGCTTTGAATTGTGTTACCCGTCCCGTCTGCTCTTTGATGCAGTCTGATGCCAGTGGCTGTGTTCTGTGTGTGTGTGTGTGTGTGTGTGTTTGGGTAGATAGATTAGATGCCTGCATAGGGAGAAAACCAGGAGTGGCTGCTGTTTTGGGGGGTTTAAAAATGGGGACATGCAAAAGCAGTTGAAGAGAAGCTGGGATAGGTGTGCGTGTGGACGTGGGACTTTGTGGAACTAGAATAGGGATAAATGTTAAAAATCATAATTCAATGCATAGTGCAATTCACAGTTAAACTGTTTCTTAGCTTGCAGTCAGCATTTAAATTTTCCCGCTGGTTGATAGATTCAATTTATAATGAAATGCAGAGAAAAGTAACACATTCTCATATCTGAGGAGCTGGAGAAAAAATTAGGTACATGGCTTAAAAATAACTTAATTTAATGAGCAGATTATGCAGTGTGCTCTGTCTGTACGTCATACATCTCAAACTTAAATGAGATACATCATGAAATCGAGAGCGATAAATTCAGACACATGGAGATCATCGACTAAAAGAAAGGAGAGAAGGAGGCAGTTAAAACGCTCGCGGATCCAGTTTAGAAACGCAGCTACTCAGTGCGCACAATCCCCAGTTTGGTGAGTGCAATTTTAAAGAATGAGGCGAAGTGAAGTGACCTGACCTCATGTGACTCACAGGCATTAAAGCTGATGTAACATGCATCTAGTTAGAGTGACTACCCCGTAGCCTCGACTAAACAAAAGCCACAGTCATTTTAGATGGATGGAGATAAATACACAAAACTTCTTTTTTTTCCAGATACCGTATGTTGTTTATTAATATGTGATATTTGATACTGACATGTTTTGTTGTTTGTGTGTTGCCAGTGCTCCTATCCTGTGTGGGAGGACTTCAGCGCCAAGGCCACAAAGCTGCATTCCCAGCTCCGGTAAGTTTAACTGAGAACACAATTAAATCACACCGTAAATATATAAATAGTTTGTGTCCAACTGTGTAACACAATTTTGGAATCGTCTGTTTCAATTAGTTGAATGTTTTTCAAATCAGTAATGGCATTAATACATTACCAGTGTGAAACCAGATCACTGTGTGTGCTCGGTACGTAAAGCTTGATGTTTTCTTTTCATGTAGAACCACTGTTCTGGCTGCGGTGGCCTTCCTGGATGCCTTTCAGAAGGTGGCAGACATGGCTACCAACACCAGAGGTAGGAAAGCTGTGTCTGTGTCTGAGTGTGTGACAACTGCTATGTCATTGGTACAGTATGTATCACCTTTGCCGATGCTGTGTTGTGGTTTGCTGTTCTGCAGGTCCTCCACATGACTGTTACACATCTTATTTTAAGATATTATCTAGCAGCCTGCTCAGCTCTCTTTTGGCTGATAGAGGTGTTTCCACCAGTTTTAAGCCTCACTGTGTCCCAAACTTCAAGGCACGTGGACAATAAAAACGTCTTGGAGATGCTGATAAAAGTGGTTTACATACAGTAGTTCACTTTTAACTGCATTCAGCATATGGTGTTCAGGGTTGATTTGGATGGACGCAGCAGTTTGTTGATGGTTTATGTTTAAATTTGACCATATGATAAGTTTAATAACCCTGTGTCCACTGGTGTTTTATCACAGTCGGGATGGACGTGAAGGTAAATAGAGTCATATAGCTGCTACTAGCTGCAGTGCTCAATGTGCCACAAAAATGTGTCTTTAAACACTATTTTATAAATGGAAAACCCCCTAGGTTTGAAAGCCAGTTGAGATTATCTTCATTATTTGAATGCAGCTCAACAGTTTTCCTCTGCTGCATTCGGCCAAAAAATACCTCTGAACGTTTGGATTTTGCTCAGTGGGTTGTTGTTTTTGGTATATTTTTTTCTTTGGCTCAACACCCTTGACACCCTTAATATTCTATGTGTAGGCTTAAAGCTTGGCACTAGTTTTAATCGAGCGTGGGCAGAGAGCTGAGAAGGTCAGACAAACACTCGCCGCCTACTGAAGGCCAGCAACACTATGCTACCACTGAGAGAAGAGAAGGAAGCAGGAAGATGACTGAGACTGCAGTACATGGACTGTCTCTTCCTGATGCAGCTTATTAGGTGCAGCTGCCAGACAGTGCGTATGCGATGGTGACGCGCGTGTGTGTGTTCTGCCCCAGGTGGGCTCCTATAGAGGAGGATACAGGAAGGAGGCTCGTGCTGCTTTTATGGGCCAGACAGGAAATCACCGGGGTCTGTCTGCTCATTTTACATTTTGCTAACAGTGCCACACACACAGAGGCAAACATATAGCATAAATAATGCTGTCACGCAGATGCAGACTGTTCATCAGAGGCTCTTTGTGCTTTGCGTACTGATGAGTCATTCCTGGTGGACTTGTCAGATTGCTGCATAATTGCTGCTCTTTCTCGCCGTGTGATGTTCTCTAAAAGATCTGTTAAATGGCAGATGGCAGGAGACGGCACCAATAATGATGCTTTCTGTTTTCCTGCTAGTCACTGTATCAATGTGCCACTTATTACAGTGTGCGTGCGTATCTGTGTGAATCAAGCCCTAAAGGGTACTGATGATCCGGTGCTCTGCTCTTGTACCAACATTCCCATTTATGCTCTCGCGTTGGCTGAGTTCTGTTCTGCTGTCGACCATGTTTCATGTGAACTCAAAGGCTGGGCAGTGTACATTTTCATCAGCTCCACTGAAGGAAAGGAAATCCTTTATGTCATGTTTGGGAAATGTTTTGCAAGGTCATTCTAGTGCATTTGTTCTAGAGCGTGGGTTCCAAACCTTGGTCCTTCTCTTCGTGGACCCCTGGAAGGTTTTGTTTGCCATACCAACCGCTTACCTGGATGGGGACTGTTTATCATAAGACGGAAGACACCATCAGATGAGGGTGGGGTTGGGGTTGGTGTTTTAATTTTTTTATTACTTAATACTCATTTCAAACATTTCAGAGGCAAATATTGTACCTTTATTTAATTTATTTGTTAAGGACATAAATATATATATATATATATATATATATATATATATATATGTATATATATATATATATAAAATACAGTAGAATAATAATACTTTTTGGATCATCTGTGTGAGACACAGCAGTAGTCAAAGTAATTTAAATCATAATTATTGATTCAAAGCATATAATAATTAAAACAGCATATAAAGGTTAAAATAAGCTTCATCGTTAAAGTGATAAATACTTGCATGCATTGCTTGTGTCTCCTTGTAAGTCGCTTTGGATAAAAGCGTCTGCCAAATGAACTAAAGTAAAAGTAAAGTAAAGAGAATTATAACCCTAATAATATAATATATTATGTTTGCTGTGAAATGAACCATTTGAGTATTGAGTACAGAGAACCTTTTCTTTTGGTAGATCAATTATTTTTTGCAAAGGCTTTTGTACTTTTACTTAAGTTACATTTTTAATTCAGGACCTTCACTTATGAGAGTATTTATACACTGTGGTAGAGATGCTTATACTTAAGTAAATGATCTGAGGAGTTTTTCCACCACTGACATTTTTATTGTGTGTTTATTGTATATTCTATTTTATTTTATTTTAATTCTATTTTTTATTCTAATTTTTTGTACTTTTCTTTTATAGTCTTGTTGTATACCTTTTCTGTACTTTATGTCCTGAGCTGTGGTAACACACAAATTTCCCCGTTGTGGGATCAATAAAGTTCTATCTTATCTTATCTTATTTTGGACACACATTGATAGGGGCCTCAGGATAAATCTAGTAATCTAGTAAATATATTATCTGATGTAAGATTTTAGAAAGTGCAACAGTAGTAAATGACCACAGTGATGCTGATTTTTAAAACAGAACCAGGCGTACGTGCACCTTTGAACATGCAACATGCATATTTCTGTGCACACGTGACACAAATTAAGTCATGAACCTGACCTCTGGATGGTCTGTATATTCAATTGATTCAAATAACGAACAAAGCTGTATTGCATCATTGTGTATGTTAACCTGTGAATAAAAGTCTGAAAAGGTGACTAATAATAATAATTGATTTTTTATTCATCCCATTGGGGAAATACTTGGGTACAGGCAGCTGCAATTTAGGCGCCAAGTGTTCAAAAAATTAGGAGTCAAACAGCCAACACTGGGGTTCATATACAACTCCCCTACCATAAGCCACAGTGACTAGCGGTTCTGAGCCACTTGTTTACTGCTGGACATTCACTGAAGCTGATAAAGTTAGAGCATTGGAGAAAAAGTTTTTCTTATGTTTCTGATGGAGCGGGAGGAAATGTGCAAGTGCTTGTGAATTCCCTGGTGAGAGGTGAATTCGAGTGCACTTTCAGATGTGCTCTCCAGTCCCCTCTCTTAGCCCAAATACTCCCCAGGGCAGGCAGGTTGTGTGTGTGTGTGTGTGTTATATGCTTGTGTTAAATATACTGTTTGTTTGAAACTGCTTAACCACTCGTTTTCCATCCTTGTTCCAGAATAAGTGATGAAACACACACATTAAGTCAAGCTCATTAATACTGGACTTATACAAATACTCAAAAATACATAGAACAGGTGTAGACTGGTTAGCAATCAATAAGCGAAACCACTGTTTTATTTCTGAACATGTGTGTGGCATTTTGTTTTGGATGATCGTATCTGCAGTGTTACTGAAGCCACCCTCTTCCTCCTCAGTCACGAAAGTCATGCTACTGCCCAGATAGCAGTGACAAGCAAAACAGCTTTCACACTTCAGACCATGTCACAAATGATGACGATGTGTGAGCTCCCTGCAGTCTCAAGATTAGATTTCTGTCATCAGTGATACGCTTTATCTTGTCAGGTGAGCTATTTAGGTTATTTCTTCTTTCAAGTTCTTCTTCTTCTTTATAAAAATGTCATTAACTCACTAGAAAACATTTTTACATCATTTGTTATCTGCTACAATTGAATCATACTGTAGTACTTTTATTTTGTACTGTGTACCCTCTGGCCTCTGGTTTGAACAGGTGTAATTGGCATTCAGGAAGAAATGTTGCAAGCTGCTACCAGAAAAAAGCTACGACACCTGTGCATTAAATAGCTTTTAAGCACTGTTATGGGAAATCATGAACATTATTGGTAAGCAGGGTCCCACATTTCACACTCCCCGTGTTGCTGATTTTATGAGTTTCAGTTCTCTAATAGTTCTGAAGAGGCTCTGTTGTTTAATGCTGATGAAAAAAAAAACCTTGCGCTTCATAAGTCTTTTACCAACTCCCTGTAATGATGATCACAGTGAAGCATCTCTTTGTCTGCTCACTCCACCTTCTCTCTCTGCAGTATAGCAACAGTAAAAACCTGGGTCAATCCCAGGACTCTCACTATGCACTGCTGGCACAAGGCACAGCAATAAAGTGCCGCTGTGCATGTATGTGTGTGTGTAAAAAGAGTGAGAGATGATAAGGATGATGATCAGATGGTACAGGATGTCTGGGGGATTTATTGCCAGGCTGTTTGCCTGCATGTTAATGTAAGGCTTCATAATGAATATCATAAATCTTAGTAATACATGCACATGCCTGCATAAAATCATGCACCAGTATATAAGCAGAGGTGAACCCCCCTTCATTCCTTAGACTAGAAATTTACTAAATTATGAGGTTCGGTGTGGTGCAAGACAAACTTGTTATAGTGTTCATTTGGGTACATCGGCGTCTTCAGAAACGTATCCTTTAAAAGATATGCAGAAGCTAAGAAGGGTAAATTCCAATTTATCCAGTCATGAGACAGTTTTAAAACATCACAAATGTTGCCGTTTGAAACATCGTCTTTGTGTCTATGAATCCCCAAGCAGTGATGGTGCCACTGTTTTGATGCTATTTCTACACCCTCATAGTTGTGATGATGAAAAGCGATCGGCAGCCTCACATAAAAAAAAAAGAACTAGAGTGATTTGATGTCAGCAGAAACAACTGAAGATGGCGGAGATGGGAGAAAACAGACTGGAAAAGTCATTTTTAGCATGTTTAGCGTCGTCAGTGAAGGGGGGGGGGGGAAGCAATGAAGTTTATGGGAAATGTGGTCTTGATTTTGAGAACTGCTACCACTCATAATTCTACTGGTGTGACATAGAGGCTGCCAGTGCTCCTGTACGTGGTCTCGTGGCTTTCCAGTAATGTTTCCAAGGTAGGAATTTGAATTTGCGGAAGCTTAATTGGTGTTTAAAACTAACACACAGCACATTTAAACCTCGACGAAATGAAGAGGAGCATGTTGGTTCGCTGTAAACGGAGAAGCTCAGATGTGAGGCACAGTGGGGATGTGTAGGGAAGAATGGTAGTTAATGTGTCTAAGAAGCAGTGAAATGATACAGACCAACAGTCGAGGATTGTTTCAGACCTCAGAGGAATGGACTGATGACTGTATGAGGAGGTCCTTGCTTGGAAGAACATAGAGTGTAGTGAGCGATAAAGACAGAGAACAGACAGAGGACTGTTGTGGGGAACTTTGAGTAAGTCTTTAACTGAAGGCCTGACCGTCGCTGTTTCTTTAAATGTGCCCAATCAAATTATCTCAAGTATAACACCACACATCTTGTTCCAAACACATTTATTTTAACTACTGGACTGTTATAATAATAACTATATTTGAGCTAACCACCTGAGCTTTTTTACCCAATTCTTTAGACCTCCCACATGCATATTACTTCTTACACACTTATAAAGGTGTATATTTATTAATCAAATAGCAATTTCTATTTTTATTTTTTCAAATTACTGGGACTAAATTATTCCATTAATATACTAGATGCCACAGGACTAGCACTTAGCTAACTTGCTAACACATGCACTTGAGCGTATGTTTATGTGTGTGTACTTGGTACATACGTACTCATGCTCTACCTTTTATACCATTTCGAGGACACTTTAACTGGTCTTTCCAACTTCAAAAAGCCTCTTCTAGCACTTAGACGTGTGTATTATGTTCAGACTGTGGTTGGGTTTCAACGTTTGGTTGTGATGGTTAACGTCAGGGCTAGAGAATGCATTATGTCAGTGACTGCACTCATTCAGGTGTGTGTTTAATAAGCACAATAAAAAAGGATTCAACACCCTCTCATTAACTAGCTGCCAGCCTGGCAGGCCCCTTCATGCTGACTACACTGATGATTCCAGGGTGGGAGGAAGAGAGGTAAGACTCAGATGTGAGGCCACTTAAGTTAACACAGCTACACATGCAACTCAGCAAGAGTGGTTTCCCTTATTCAGCTTGCAGCATGACAGCCACCCCCCCACAAGGATATCCTGCAAGTTATTAACAGTCAGACACACACAGACACTCCCACATGCATGGGAAACTACATGTTTAAATGTTTCATAGTTTAGTTTGACTTTCTCTTATGCCGATCAACACACACATAAAAAGGGATCTGAAAACTAAATCAATTACAATTCAGTGTTGTAAAAAGTGTTAGAGTGTGATACATGCACTCTGAGTCTGACATGGATCTGTCGTCCTTTCAGCCAATCACTGAAAACTGGGATCACATTTACGAGCATGGTTGCCAGGCAACAAGGGAAGAGAGAGAGAGAGCGAGAGCAAGACAGAGAGAGATAGAGAGAAGTGGTGGTAGAGAAAAAAATAGCCATGTTGTTGCCAAGAGGAGAGGAAAAATCTCTCTGAGCAAAAATCTGAGCAAGATGGTTTAATTGCATTTCACAGACTGTGTATCATTCGTGGTAAACTGGATATACATTTGATCTGATACAGCTGAACCAAAGTGGCTGACCTGGGGGATCTGGGGTTTCAAACTAACTGGCATGAGGGTTATTTGGCTAAATGACCTTATGATAACCCTACTGTGGAGACTGTAAACATGTCCATGACCTATAATTCAAATGTAACGATCTGCCTTATTCCACGTTCGGGGAATTCAAGCATGTGCACAGATTGTAAACAAACTTTATAATATACAGTGTGTTATTTGAAAAAAACAGGTCCATTGTTGGGAAGTAAGCCACTGCATAGCAACTCCTCTCAGTAATGGATGGCATAAATATGTGTCTAGATGGAGTTCAACACAAAACATTTGTGCACGTCCTGGGGTTTTTATAAATCTTCTTCACAGTTTCTGGTGAGTTCTGCACAAGCGCATAGGCACGCTCTCAAACACACATTACATTCATCAGCTGCCAGCTAGCACAGAACTGATGTTCACCTTCTATATAACACACATTTATTTTAGGAATTCCACTAACTAGTTATTCACCAGTTTATCTTTTTTTCTGGGGTGCTGAGTGTGGTAACAGAGGCTATGCCCGCTGTCGATTGTCAGTACATTATCTCCATGGCTGCGTGTTGCCTCACAACGTTTTGTTGCCTGATTGGTTCAGTTTCATTCCCAGTTGGTCCACTCGTATCGTCCCTTCTGTCTCTGACCTGTGCTTGTCCTATAGATTATCAGCAGTCAGTGTAGCAAGTTAATAAAACCAAACACGATATTTGCCTTTGTAACTGAGTAATATGTCACAAATGTTTGATTACAGATGCTCAAGTTTTTCTTTCTTGCTTTCCCACCTTCACTTTTCCTCTGTACGTAGGCCATGGCTGAGAGGCCTGTTGTTGTGGAGAGCCACAAAAACAACATTATTGTCTTTAATTAAGCCTCAGCCACAGAGTGCATCTATGTTTCCTCCCTCTACACCCCCATCCCCTCCTTTCTCTCTCTCCCTCCTTCCTCCATGAAGCTTTTTTCTGTCACTCCCATGCTTCCTCTGCCCTCATCAGTCACCCCAAATCCTTGCTCTCCGCTTCCCTCTTCTCTTATTCTCCTCCACTCCTTCTAATTTCCCAACACGTTTCTCCCATCATTCCTTTGCCCTCCTCTTTCCCCCCATGCCTTTCTCTGTACCCCTGGCAGTTCTCTAAGGACATTTCCTGATGTCACAGTGCAGTATTATCCCAGAGGTCAACAACACAAAAAATGCTCTGTTGCACGCGTGCGCACACACACACACACACACACACACACACACACACACACACACACACACACACACAGTACACTCTCTCAGTAAGCATGGGAAGCTGAGCTTAGTGAGCCTTGCTGCTCCAAGGCCAAGTCCTGTTTAATGAGACAAGAGGCTGGAGTGAGGAGTGGTATGCATGTGAGAGTGTGTGTGTGTCTGTGTGCATGTTTCAGTGGTTATTTCTTTTTTACTAAACACCAGCAGTACCAAGTTCTTATTTTATTTTAGATTTTATTTTCAGCACGTTTCCTTGTGTTTCAGTAAGATTTGGCAACGTATAATGAATTTAGTAAAACTATAGCAACACCTAAAAGCACTGGGTTAATTTGCGTGCGTGTGTGTGTGTGTGTGTGTGTGTATGCGTGTCACTCAGTGTCTGTGTGTCTTGTAATCCATTACATTAGTACTTTT
>JAUYWH010000018.1:24158119-24214164 GCA_034779795.1 Ctenopoma multispine
CATGTTTGTGGCTGTAATGTGACAAAATGTGGAAAAGTTCAAGGGGGCCGGATACTTTCGCAAGCCACTGTATATATGCAGTATATATATACACTGTATATATACAGTATATATTGTGTACCCACATAACATTAAACTATTCAGCTCTTTTGTTGTATTAAAAAGTCAGAAAATAATTCTATTGATTTAAAACTGCAGGGAAAATAAAGTGGGAGTCTTCATACCTACATGTTCTGTTCAGTTCACCTTTATTGTCCCAAAGGGAAACGTGTCTCACAGGTACACATAAATAGCACAAGATACACAAAGACACAAAAACTGTCTTACCTAACTATGTTTCTGACAAGTGGTCATCAGAATCATTTATGTGCAAGATACCGAGCGTATTGCACTTGGAATAAAAGAGTTTTTTTGTCCTATTAGAGTTAAAACAGGGGACTCTTAGTCTTCGGCCTGAGGGAAGAGCTGTGGCACCAAGACTGAGCTTCATTAATAAGAAATAATGTTGGAGTATCTGCAGGGTATTCGTGGACAAGTTCATTCTCCATGTAACCTACTACTACTATTCACCTGCACATATGAGGTGGTGAAACTTGAGGCCACACAGAAAGGCCCCTGGCCGACCCATGGATTCGAAAAACCCTGGTCCTTCTAGCTGTGAGGTGACAGTGCTGACCCCCCCACCCTTGGATAAATTTTTGCACCATGAAATACTGCTGGAATAATGCCAGATGTAAATACAGGCCGGAGAGCTTGTAAACTGTGAAAATGTTTCCGTTTATGTATTTTTTTTTTCCACATCTCCTGATGTGACATAGAATGCACACAGGCACATGCATGGATTACTTTTGTCGTTCTCGTTTCATCCTGTTATCACTGCCATTCATTTTTGCTGTTGCTTGCATTGCACAGCAAATGGAGAGACAGAGGCTGATGAATCCCTCTGCAAGATCATAGATAATAGTTGCCATGGAGATGCACTGGTGGGAAGGCCACACACGCCCCAGGCAAAGAAACAGAGAGAGAGAGAGATTGAGAGAGAGAGAGAGAGAGAGAGAGCAGACTCATTGAAATTCTCTGAAAGTAATGGTATACAGCAGCACATATGTAGTGATGACGTACCTGTGAGCAGACTGATGAGGTGTAGCTGGTGGTGTCTGCACACTGCTGCTTCTCTGAAGCCTCCACACAACACTTTAACTTTCAAGATTTACCAAACAGCCATTAGAAAATCGCTTTCAGTTTTTGTTTCTCCACAGTGTCTCTGCATAACAGTGTCATCGTACGTATGCTCTAATAAAACTGTGGCCTGTTGATATTTTTGGTACTGCTCCCAGCACGGCGTCCGTGCACATGTGTGCATGGTTCATCCGTTTGCTCTTCCCACACTGTCTGCTCTAACATCTTTTCCGGTTTCCACAGTGAGCTTCTGTTGAGTCTGTGAGTGACTACATACTGTGTGTGTGTGTGTGTGTGTTGTATTCCCTCTCTGTCCTTCTGTCTCTCTCTCTCTCTCTCTCTCTTTCCCTCAGTCTCTCTCTCATTCTCTCTCTCTTGCAGTTCAGTTGAGACATTTGTTTCCGTAGCAGCAGACAATTTGACCTTAGCAACAAACATTCTGATTCTCACCTTAGCAACAGACCAAGATCTGCGCTGTCATGGAAACTGCAACAAACCTGTCAGTTAAATCAGTTGCTAGGTGACAAGGAAGAATAGTTACTTTGCCATTCACTAGGTGGACTGAATGTGAGGAGAAGTATATGCTTCATAAATTGATAAAGAACATCATCCTGCATATAGAACATCATCCTGCAGACACATGCGTTCCGTTTGGTACTCTGGTAACCAGAGTGACTGCTCAACTAACAAAAAGAAGTTAATTTGCTTACATGAAAAACCCGGAACAGTTTTTTCACTGTAGGAATAATCATTTTCAGTACTTTGCATGGGTGGGTCTCACTCACACTTCCATTTGAACATGTAGTTTTGCGGCCAGGAAAACCAGATCAAAAGCAGGAAAGGTGGTGAGAGTGAGAGGGAGAGGAAGGAAGAAGGGTAAAGTCATGTTTCCCTCAAGGCTGGCCTTACAGGAGAGACAGAGAGAGGGAGATGGGCGTTCGAGGTACGGTGTTTATGATGAAATCCTGGTAAACTCCATGCAGCCTGACTAGAGAAACTGCTTTAAAAATGGATGTTTGGCTGCAGATTTGTGCATTTAGTGTCCCACAAAATGCAAACAGTAAAATACACACACACACATTGTAGATTATTTCTTCTGTTTTCCTGATAAACATAAATCAGCCACAAACACATTTTACCTGTAACTATACAATATATCACCTCATGTCACTCATGTATCCCGAGTGCTGACTGAAAGGTCAGTACTCTGTGCACTTCTGTGGGCAGAGAAACAGTTGTTGCCCATGACTGTAATTTGTTATCGTCATATATAGACGTTGTAGTAATTGATGAACTCACATAGAGAGGAAAATTATTCAACCAGACTGCGTTTTGAATACACGATGAGAACACAACAAATACTGTTCGTTTTATAGTGCATTAAAATTCATGATTTCTGCTTGGTGGCCTCTCAGTCTTTTCTCCTCCTTCACATATTCACATTCAGCAATCTAAAATTGCTTTTGAACTTTGTTTTTTTTTATGTTGAAAGAGACTAAGTAGACTAAGTAGTTCACAACATTACTCATATAAAGTGCTAAAACATTGTATTGTTGTATTTGGAGCACATGAACCTGACACGTGCGCACACACACACACACACACACACACACACACACACAGTAGCTGTATTCCAGATGTGTGTTCTGTGCTGCCCCTCATCTTGTTGTTGATCTCCTTTGGAGTCTGAGAGGCACGGTAATAACAGAAAAACAGGAAGAGGGCCATCATAAATGCTGAGATCAAACACACACACGCACACACACACTTGGCTGCAGCTCCAGTCCCATGGTTCTCCTTTCCAGCAGTGAGCTCATTAAAATGTGCAAGACGACCCCTCTCATCTCATCTCTCCTCCATCTCTTTTTCTCTCGTTCCTTCCTTTTTCAGTCAATACGAAACATCACACTTTTGATCCTATGTGACTTTACGTCGCTCTCTCCTCGCGTCAGTTGCAAGATCTACCTACTGATTGGGAATTAGATCACACTGAGAGTGCACAGTTCAAAATGATGGTTCATTTGTACAACTGATGCGTGCGTGGTGTTTACTTGAAGGGTGTGTGTGTGTGTGTGTGTGTGTGTGTGTGTTTGGGGGAGGGTGGCTTTGGTTTAATGAATGGTTGCCGGGTAGAACAGGAGGCGTGAGGGAGGAATTTGTTAATTATGAATGGAGCACTTCTCCCTAGATGTGAACAACACACAGTGTGCATGATTTTACATTAGGTCAGTGTATGAGTATGTGGTAGCATGTATGAATATGTGTCCTATGATTGTTTTAACTTGGTGGTTGCTCGTTTTAGAGAAGTAAAGGACCAATACTAATTACCACTGAAAGGACCATAGAAAGCCATTCTGGGTTTATCAGACCATGTCGATACTAGACCATTCGTTAAGAAGATGCTTCAGACATAGCTCGCTTTAGACCGTGACACACTGAGACAACACCAAAGAACTGGAGGCAACTTCACCGTCACTGTCGTCTCGGCTAAAACGTGGCACTAGAAAATAACTCTATCAGCAGGTGGTGGTAGTCTGGATTCATAAATAGAAAACAGAAGAAGACTAATGATTGCAAATATACATAGACATTCACAGATGGTTCATGTTTTCATGCCATGCTCACAGTTCACATCTTATCCCAGCATGTTGACTTCCTGCACATTACAGAGTAAAGTACACATTACACAAATTTACAACTAAGAATGATGTCAATGTTATTATTTCTGAAAATATCAGATCACAAACCTTTGATGTGATCGTAGGACTAGACAGGACAGTCGCTCCTGTGGGCTCCATGAAGCAAAGCTTTTACAAAGTTGTCAAAATATATTATTTTAGCCAGAAATGTCACATTACGGACCCCAAGATACTGCAGTCCTCTGCTGACCAGAGTTATTGAGACATTCTAGTCTGCATCCAACCAGCATCCAGTGCTAAATCCACTTATCGTTGAGGGTCACTGGGGGGGCCTGGAGTCAGTCACAGCTGACGTTCTGTGAGAGGCAGGTTACACCCTGGACATGTGCACGCACATTAGCACCTTCTGGCAATTTAGAGGCACCAATTACCTAACTGCTTGTTGCAGGAAACCATTAATAAATATATAAATTAAAATAATTCATAGCGTTTTAGAATAGAGCCCCTCCCTGCTCTGCACTTTCTGCATTGTACTGTGTAAGCCCATGTAAGCTCTTATGATAAACAGTGTCTCTCGAGGAAATCCCACTTGGCTGCTGTTTAATCTGAATTTTCCAGTGTGTACATTTCAAAGGGAGCAGTGATTATAGTTTTTATTTAGACACTATATACTCTGTAAGCTTTAGCTCGGCTTTGACTACATCCTGTAGCTTGAGAATGAAGCCGCGTAGTAAATTTCTCGTTGAGTTCCACCTGCACAGTTGCTGCAGCAGCAGCAGCTCTGTGCACCTTGTTTGGACGTTAGCACCGTCTGCCATCACTTAAACTGACTTGGACTCCGGGGGGGGGGGGGGGCAGCTTTTTCCACATGGCTCTACTCTGCCTTAAAATAGACTTGTGTTTACAGTTGCAAGTTACCCACTCACGGAACTGGGGCCCTGAGCGCGGCCCCGCAAACACGCGCTCACGACACCCTGCTTTATTTGGACAAAGACAGGAGTGTGTGTATCTCCTAAAGGCAGATCTGTGTCTTGTGTAAATACCTGCTGAATGTAAAAGGACACTTGATAGTTTTCAGCTGTTTGAAGAAAGCAATGCTTTCAGCAGCTTTTACTTTACACAGCACACTGTTAGCAGTAGCATAAATACTGATCACAGCTTTGCGTGGAGCATAGAGTTCCTTGTATGAGCATGTGTATGTACTGTATTCCTCTGTGGGTTTCGTCATGTGAACCTGGCTCTTTGTGTTTCCAGGAGCGACCAGAGATATTGGTTCAGCTCTGACCAGGATGTGCATGAGGCATCGCAGCATTGAGGCCAAACTTCGCCAGTTTACCAAGTAAGACAGCGTCCTCCTTTCTCCCTCGCCACTCTTACTGTCTCACCGTTTCTTCCTTCCTTTGCTAACATTACATTACATTGTTGCCCATCAGGGCATTTTTCAGAAATCGAAAGATCTCATGTGTGCTTTCATCTAAAGCTCACCTCGTTTTGAGGGTAGTGATGGGACGATTGCTCGGTGAGCTTTTGCTGTCAGCTGTGTGGATTCCATAAGGAAAATTCCTCTGTCTGTACATATTAAAATTATTGTAAATAAATACAACCGTCGGCATGCAACACAGACCGCTCTGCAATGCTCTGGATGTCTGTTTCAAACAGTTGTTTGCCTTTTCTTTCATTCTGGATACTCTTTAATGACTTTTCCACAGCAAAAGCTATTACACTGATGTTGATGATGATGATGATGATCTATGGTAATAACATGGGTCACTTTAAATACAGATTCAATTCAAAAGCTATTGTGGGCCTGTTGCTCTGCTCCTACATTTACTGTATGTTTGAGCATTTGCATCACTCATGTAAGAGTGGACAGGGAAGGGGCCAGTGTTCCAGATACTAAAATTATGAAGTGGAACAACACATGGAGGAAATTAATCTAATGATCTAATTCCAAAAATATACTGTAGCCTCTCATTTTCAGTGGGACTTGCTGGTCAGAATCTGAGGGGGTGGGGGGTGTAGCTGCTGTTCACAGGGCATTGTCAAGACTACTACGAAATATCAATCCTATAATTCAAGCTTTTCTCTTCTTTCCCTCTTAAATCTCTCCTACAGTGCTTTGATGGAGAGTTTGATCACCCCTCTTCAGGACAAGATTGAGGACTGGAAGAAGACAGCCAACCAGCTGGATAAGGATCATGCCAAAGGTACACACACATCACATCACAGCTAATGCTAATTCATTCAACAAGTGAGTCCATTATCTGAATATAAACAAATTAGAGATTATAAATAATAAAGAAAACCAGGAAATCAGTTAGCATTTTTACACTTACAAAATGAAATTTCGTAAGTGGTTGCGACGTCACCACTCCAAGCGTTGTTTTCATCACACGCACCCGTGCAAACTACTCGAAAGAAGCCTCTCAAACGATTTGTTCGGATTGGCTCAGGGGTAAGCGCTTAACATCCAATTGCAAGTTGGAAGCTTAGTGGTGGCGACGCTGAAGTTGTGCTACCGTGGTGCAGTAGTGTTCATAGCCTAAGTGGTTTTCACTTCTGGCGACTAAAGGTTGCTTGTAGGCTACGAAACTAATTTGTGAACAAATTGTGTAAATATCAAATATTTTCACAGAGCTTATTTTCTGCAATAATCCAAAAAAAAACAAAAAACAATGGAAAAATCCCTTCAGCTTTTTGTCTAAGAGAACCAGAGTGAGGTTAACTTCTGGATTGGCCTACAAACATACATCATCACTACGGCACTCTGTTACTGCAATACCAGGAAGACAACGAAATACAATCCAGGACGTCGAGCTTGATTAATATTTCCATAACTCTGAAGGCTTATCAGACCCAAAACCATAGCACAGCTGTTTTTAATACAGCTGAATGCAGTTTAAACAATGTAGAGTATTGCTCCACTTTGCTGATATTGTTGTGTGTATTTTTGTCTTTTGTATTACAAAGGGTGAACAATGAACTTACCGATGAGTATTATTAGCCAAAGTTGGAACTGGACCACATACAGTATATTATAAATAGTGATAGTGGCACCTTGTGCTCTAATATTATGGAGTACAAGCTACTGAGTAGTTGCCACACTTTTTATTACTACATGCAGTAGCAGTTTCCTCACTTGTTTTACTTACTTTTACCCATTTAAACAGGGACAATCATCAAATAATTATTTGTACAATATTTTAATTGACTTTCACATGTTGCTGATCTCAGAGGGTACTGATAATTTGGAATGACACCCAGAGATAATGTTCAACGATGATCTCACTCAAATTACTGACTCAAACTATTTCCCCCAAGCATTGAGAAATCTTTACCAGCAAGCTCTTCAGCTTCTGGAAGCAATGCTGGATCAATACAGTCGATGCTGGAAATATACGAGGAACTGATGGTTTTGCATCTCTCTTCATACTGTTTCAAGAGTACAAGAGGTCACGCCACGAGATCAAGAAGAAGTCATCTGACACCATGAAGCTACAGAAGAAGGCTCGCAAAGGTAACAGTCAGCAGTCTAAAGGTCAAGTGACATTTTGTACTCGATCACATCTACTAGTGTCAGTGGTGTTTCTGTTCAGCTCATAGACTTTAACTGTGGATTTACACGAACGTTCAATTTATTTGTATCACTGTGATCGCCCTGATCTCCGCACTGTTGCTAGTACAGTGCCAGCGAAAGTTAAATTCACACCAACAACAATATTTCCTGGGCCAAAACTGGATCAAATGCTGATGGTTATGGTTTGTATCAGATTGGGGTCCAGGATAAACGCATTACACACTAGTATCACGGACAGTGATCACATTCAGTGCCAACACACACACACACATGCACAAAGTTATGCAGTTATTTGCTGAGGTCAGGAACTACAGTCTGCAGCAGATTAACTCTAAGTTTATGCTGCCATCTGGTGGTGAACGCCGGTGTTACAGCTCTTTTCTCATTCGTCCTGCAACTCTTCACAAAACGATGCAGCAACCAATAATTAGTGATTTCTTAATGGTGCAGCTGTCACTCGGTTGCCAGGCAGATGGACACATACATTTAATATAGTTTTTGTTTATTTGGGATGAGAAAAAACTTAATGCATCACTTAAATGTAATAATTCATCTGTACAACAATATTAACAACCTTGACTAGCTGGTAAATGTGGCAGTGAAACAGTGCAGAGTTCTTTGCTGCTCCATCAGTGCTGACGCTTGGTGAATTGATTATTTCGGGGTTTAGTTTTCAGTTGCAGCAGTGTTATTTTGCTCTAACCTGTGGCACTGTGGTTGTCTTGTGATGGCTTCTTTGTACTAACCTTAACAATGAGTTCTGCTATTTCTCCTCTCTCACCCCCCTCTTGCTCCCCCCACCCATTTCTCTCTGACCCTCTCCCCTATTATATTTTGTTTTTGCTGTCCCCCCTTCTCACTGCTACTCTCTGTCTGCCTCTCCCTCCCTCCTGTAATAGAGATCCAGGGTAAGTATCAGCCTGTCGCTCACTGCAGCTCTGCCACATCACCTCCTTCCTCAGTCACATTCCCAATCTCCCACAGTAGATTACTAATCAAGCATGTATTTTGTGGAGGCTAAAAGTCAGCGGAACTCACTTTATTCAGCACACTACTTCCAAAGGTTTATAAAGCCTAAGCCCCCCCAGTACATTTTCTAAATTGACCTCATTTTTTGTCACTAATAGTATAAATTAACATAAACAATAGGATCAAGAAGTTTATCTCTGTTAGCTTAATACAGGCTCTTTGTGTCAGACTCACTGCAGAATTGATTATATTACAACATTGCCACATGTTGAACCTTGAACTTCCAGTTCCTCTGACAGTGATGTCCTGGGGTAGTTGCATACTTTTCCCAGCGGGTAATCCAGCCTTCCACGTAACAGACATCTACCATCAGAGAAATTCTTTTTCTCAATTGAAAAACAAATGAAACCTGCTACAGTACTGTAACATTTCAGAAATCTAGTTGCAACACTCCAGTTCCTAAAGAAGCTCCATGTAAGGTTTTGTCTCCTGGTGATCCACTGGGGTTCAGCTTCTGTGGTTCGAGAAGTTAGAGTTAGTGTTTCACCCTGATAATGCATGATGTAATGGAACTTTTTCTTCTTTGACTCCTGCATGACGTCTGTAGCTGGTACCATTAGCTTTGTAGTCTCACTGCAGGTTTTCATTCTGCTATTATAGCACCCTTGCTCGTTCTCTCTTTCATTCTTTCTCTGTTACTGCATGCTACTTGGCTTTTTTGCATGCTGTAATACCTCGGAGTTATTTCATGTCTCACTTTCTATTCATCCAATTTTTCCTGTTAACAGCAGATATGATTAAGATTTTCTACACCATACTTATGTACCATTTTGTCACCAAGTGATTCCTGTACAGCTAAAGCAACGAGCACCTCTGAGACAGGAACACATTCTCTGCTCTGTCATTGCACTGAATCTGGACGGACAAATTGCACACTCTCACACATTGTGATCAATACATTTAGCCTAAGTCTTGGTTGACATAAAGGGATAGTCTCTAGCCAAAACCATGGGTCATGACAAATCCAGCATCGGCTGCTATATAAATAAAAATGTATCCAAAATAGTGAGTGTGAGTGTGGAAGAGGGACAGATTTTTCCCTAAGGAGGTGGTGGAGACAAAAACATAGCTAGAAGGTGAGTGAAAATTAGACATACTTGACAGGTCAACACGAACATGACTCTAAACCAATGCTTATGTTGCTCCATGACTACTTAGAGCTGCATAAAAGCAACTGTTTGTTCAACTGCTTCTGAGACAAACAGGGCTTGATCTTGCTCAGCTGAGAACTCCAGCACCATCCTACAATTACCTTTTCACTTCTAAAATCTTAAGCAACCTTTGCAGAACCTAGAGGAAAAACAGTCCATTTCACAGTCCCAGTGTGGCTTATGTCAAAAGCACAGCGCATAGACAGTTTGCCCTAAAGCTGTCATTTCATAGTGCAAACTGTAAGTGTTGTTTATGATGCCAGAGAGACCAAATGTATGTTTCTGCTAACCCAACATCTGGACTTCTGGGACCTGTTTAATTCTCTCATCACGATTCAGTAAGGGAAGATAAAACAAGTACAGGGCCAAAACGTCAAGCAAGGTGTTAGTTAGTTAGTGTTCATTTGATAGAGCAGTGCATTATGGGAAGAGGCTACTTCACAGATATCACACATAGCACCTTCATCTTTCCTTCTAACTACTTTCTAATCCGACTTTTCTGTTGAAAACATCTCTGCCTTCTCACTACCGCCATCTTCTCTCGGACCTCTCCGCCTCACTCACTTCCTCTCATCGTTACTGTGCACTTCACATCTCAGGGCGAGGGGACCTGCAGCCTCAGCTAGACAGCGCCATGCAGGACGTGACCGACATGTGCCTGTTGATGGAGGAGACGGAGAAGCAGGCGGTACGCCGCGCCCTGGTAGAGGAGAGGGGCCGCTTCTGCACCTTCATCGGCTTCCTTCAGCCTGTTGTGGTGAGGAGACAGTAGTCTAGAGGTGGGGTGGTGGGTTGTGCTGAAACGCCACTGTGGTGCAGGAACACTTGGAGGTCAGAATGATAATAGACTCATTGGTTTTATCTTTTATTTTTAGAATGGAGAGATTGCGATGTTGGGAGAGATCACTCATCTCCAGGCCATCATTGATGACCTCACTGTGCTAACAACTGATCCTCACAAACTGCCCCCTGCTAGTGAACAGGTGAAAGACACATGTAGCCATAACATGTAGAACACTTAAAAAAAAAAAACACAAACCCTTTAACTTATTCTGTTTGTTTATCTTTCAGGTGATTATAGATCTCAAGGGGTCCGACTACAGCTGGTCCTATCAGACGCCTCCTTCATCCCCAAGCAGCTCTGGCTCACGGAAAAGCAGCATGTGCAGGTACTCACAAACACCTTATACCCAGTCTGCAGTGTTTCCTGCAGAGATTTTGAAACTGTCTTGAGTGTCAGAAAGAGGAGCCTTCCCCTAATGTGTTGTTGCACTGCGATTGTCAGTCTGTGTCAGTCCGTTGTTAATGTTTGTCCAGTCATCTGTGGAGTTTATCCGAATCGTCAAATAAATCAATCGCACCGTTCAGACAGAGAAAAGGCTGCTTGAATTTAAGTTTTTAGTGTCTAAATAGCCAGAAGAGTAAACAGCAAATGTGTAAAATATTCAAATTCAGAAATTTGAATATCAAAATGAGTACTACTAGAATAATACTATAAAGTTAAATGGATTCATGTGATTCTTTGTCTGAAAAAAATACAGTTTCATACACATTGTCACATGAAAGTAAAAAAAAAAGAAGATGTGCATGTGTGTGAACTCATCTCTGTTGATGTATGCATGTAGTAGCAGTAGGCATACAGTGTGTGTTTGTGTGTGTGCTCTGGATGCTCATAAGCTTATACACTCTTTGTCTTTCCCCTCCTTCCTCCCCCCTCCCCTCCCCTCCCTCACCACAACCATTATTCTCTGTACTTGTCTATCTTTTATTTATTGATTGATTGATTTTGGTTCTTGTTTGTGTACTCTTGTGACTTGCCCTCTTTCTCTCTTGCGGGGTGTTTGGTTACCTGGTTTCCCTTCACTTTGGGAATCTCCGCTTTTAAACCGTGACTGTTGTGTGACTTTAATGCGTCATTGCATCATGGGGTTTCACTAACCTAACAAACCGACAACTTGCGCTGAACTACTCCTGAATTTCAACCTGTCATGTAAACCTGTCGCAAAACCCTCAATCATCAATTTTTCATCTACATCAATGACCACCCATCACCACCACCACCATAATCCCTTTGACACATCTCTTTAATCATGTACCATCTCTCTAAATACTGTTCTTACTCCACATTGGCACCCACTGCCTTCATACTTCGCTCACCCTCCTCACCCTTTCCACACCACCCCCTCCCCTCCTCCCACTCCTTCCCCCCCTGCAGCAGCGTCAACAGTGCCCACAGTAGTGCCTCCCGTTCATCGGGGGGAGGCGGTAGTGGTGGTATAGGTGGTGGAGGCTCCCAACCTCACTCACCCACCTCCTCCTCCTCCTCTTATC
This sequence comes from Ctenopoma multispine, assembly GCA_034779795.1. Taxonomy (NCBI): domain Eukaryota; kingdom Metazoa; phylum Chordata; class Actinopteri; order Anabantiformes; family Anabantidae; genus Ctenopoma; species Ctenopoma multispine. The sequence goes on from JAUYWH010000018.1 coordinate 24,170,026, forward strand.
GCTACCGCAGCAGCCTGCCGCACCAACCTCCGCCACCGGGGGGCATCGCGGCACACCGTCTCAGCAGCGTCTCCTCCCATGATTCAGGCTTTGTGTCCCAGGATGCAAATATCTACTCTAAGCCCCCTTCGCCAATGCCCTCGGACATCACTAGCCAGGTACAAACGCCTTATGCACCCACTGCTCTTTACACGTTTAAAGTAGGCATAGTAATGGTTTCCTGCAACATGATGACATTAGCAAAGTGAAACTGGCATAAAAGAAATTGATGCTTTGGAAACCAGGTCTGTTGTGTTTGTGGTTTTATAAGCAGAAGATCCAGACTTTGATACCTACAGACAAAAGGTGACAGGTCCTAGTGCTCATTTGCAGTTTCTTCAAAGTAGCACTTGTTGCTACTTTGTCTAGTTATAACAAAACCATAATCTTATGTCACTAGCTGTTGAACTTTTTTTTTATTAAATACAAAAAAAGATTGATATTTAAGCTTCCCCTGCAATCCAATGCCAAATCACTAAACTTTTTGTTTTTTCTATCTGTATTTCTGCTGCAGAAGTCATCCAGCTCAGCGTCATCAGAGGCCTCAGAAACGTGCCAGTCAGTCAGTGAATGCAGCTCCCCTACCACTGTAAGTACTGTTATTTATACAGTGCTGAGTGGAGCTCTACATAATACTTTACAAAAGATACATTTTGTTATAGATGTATACAGCTGGAAGTCGATGCCTTAATATTGGTGAATAAATAAAATCCTGCAAAAAGACTTTCGAGTTATAGTGACAGTCAGCTATGTTAGTATCACATTGTGATCTAAGGGTCAATAACAAGTTAGTTGTTTCTGAATAACAAAAATGAAAGAATATTGATGTAAAATGATATTTTCTTATCCATGAAGAGAATATGTACCTCAGATAATGTGTTTTGGAGTATTTTAGTGGCTCACTGCAGTGGCATCGGTATAAGCATTTACACCACCCTCCCTGCTCACCAGTTACTTTAATTCGGCCTGCCTCACTCTTGTAACACAAAAATACCGAACAATACCGAACAATACCGAAACTGTACTTAAGTACAATTGATCCTTTGTTTGAATCGATGCTGCATATTTGTGGAGTTAGTCTGTCGACTTGACAATTAAGTCACTTTGGGGCATCAGGTCATCAGTCGTAACTTTAATTAATGTCTCAGTGGCCTAATGTAGCCAAACACCTTTTCATGGTAGCAGAACTAGTGCACTGGGAAACCTGCTTTCTCTTAGGGCTAGACATTATCTAGTAGCCAACATGAGTCTTTATCTTGTAGAAGAGCACCAGTGGTTATGAGGCACACTAGAAAAGCTCCGGTTATGAATTCTTTTTGTTCATTTATTTACATTTGAAAGCACGACTCCTTTCCTTTCATTATACAGTACACTCTTTGATCTACATGCACATCTGTACGCCGAAAAAAAGATTCATTTTAACAATGACAGACAAATGTTCATCACTGATTATAAGCAGCATCTGCCACCCGCATCGATTTGCATATAAGACTGCCGTCCCTTTCAGTGGATTAGCACCACTTACAGCCTGAGCATGTGTGATCCATTTCTAATTTGAGTGACACACATTGTCGAGAAGGATTGTTTACCCGATGTTCACTGGTTAAATTGACAAAATGTTGCACAACCACGTGCAGCTGTTCATGGAAATGCGTTGTTAATAGCTGGTTATTTTTTAGTGAATTTGTGTGTCCAACATTTTCTGAAAGTGTCACCATCTCAAACTTGACTCAAACTCAGCTTCATGAAAAATCATAAGCAAAGTGTTTTTTCATTTTTACATCTCTGAAATCACATCTCCCTGCATCTACATCAAACAACACTGGGAGACTGCTGTTGCCTGGTATCTACCTCCTGGTATTACTGCTGATCTAAGTGTTGGTTTGGGTAAATTTTATTTGTGCCTACATGTCGACCATGCTAAGACATAAAGGTATTTTTAAACATTGGTTTTGCTTTAGATATTCCTGATCCTAACTGAATGCTACCCTAATAATTATTTACATTAAAGACACAGTCACAAAAATACCTAGTATAGTATACAATCACTTTGTCGACACGCAGTGGCACACAATGTGTTGGCATGTTTTACTGCACTTTGCTCACTCATTTATGAGAATAGCATCCAAAGACTGGCTGTTCCCGTTCCCAGCTCTACCAGTATGAGCCTCAAGTATTGTGTGAGAGACATTTCCAAATGCATCCTATTGAAAAGCTAAAGTACTGGTCCATTTGTATTTGAATGTCCATTAGTTTTGAATGTTACATGAGCTCATCTTTGCTCCATTGGGGTGACTGGATAATAAACACTTACTATGGCTGCAGCTCCCAACAACAGTATTTGCAGTGGGTCCATACTCCAGCCTCGGGTGCTATAATGAACCCATTATTAGTTATCAAAATGTTGCCATGGCTAGATTATATACTGCAATGTTGCAGAATTACTGCACTTAAGTAATAACTGTCAAATCAAATCCATCTTAATTTGAAATGCATGCTTAGGGCTGCTTTAACACATCCCACGACCTTCCTAATATATAAAGTAGCTGTGCTGTTCAGGCTTTCTAGGCTTCACTGATGTGGTAGTTAATCTAATTACGCTTAGTTTGCACATAGAGTCATTTTGATGCATGGAAAACCTCATGCTGGTCCGTTTCTGCTTTTCTGTTTCCTACTTGGTGTGAGAGTGTCTGTTGTAGGTGCGTGTATGGATGTGTTGTTGGCCCAGTGGTCTTCCAACACAGCAGACTGTTACTCTTTCCCTCTCTTTCACTCTTGCTCCGTGTCTGGTTCTCTGATGACATGACTATGTCTCTTGTCCCGCAGTTTGGCTCGTCCTTCGCTACATTCCGCCCCGCTTTCTCTCACTCTGGCTCCACCCGGCCTCTCTCTGTCATTCTTCCTGTTCCTGCGTCCCCACCCTATATCTGCCCACCCGGATCCAGTTCCTCCTCTCCCACATCAAAGGTTCCTATCTGGAAGGTTTGTTCTCCACTCGCTTCCAATTATTCAGTTGCACCTTTTCTTTCATTTTCTTTTTTTGTTCTTCTGTTTTAATTCCGTTAATACACAACATTTTCTTTTCATTTTTATCACCCAATTAACTCATTCATAACAACACTGCTTTGCTGCTTACTTAAAATGTTCATCTTAACATGGCTGTGAGATCATTTTCTGGTCTCGCTGGTTTTGCAACCTGTCGACCACAGATTGACTGAAACTAAGAAAGGTGTGGAGAGCTGACCAACCAAACTCATCAACACATTCAAATACTCAAAAAGTCCCCAGTACAACCACGCATACACAGTCTTCCAAGCACCCACACACAATCCACCCATAAAGGCCCCCTCTCTCTGCACGCAGATGAAGGGCTTCAAACTGCTGGATAGTGGACAAGTCTCTTGTGCTAAAGCTCCCTGTCACTTCCTGCTTTATTAATTCCACTCACCTCTTCAGGATTGGTCTAAAGCAGGTCAGTATGAGCAGCCAGTGGCTGCAGCGGCAGCTCAGAGGAGAAAGGAACCCCTCGATAGGCTGAGGGAAAACGAGGCTTCGCCAAGCTCTCAGGGGTACGCCGGGCCATCGCACCCTGATGATGGGCAGAGATCCAGGATGACCCCGGCTAACCTTGCTGCCAAGGTAAAGCAAACTGGTCAGACTATAGGACATTTGCTAATTTATGAGAGGCATATGTGGTGGTACATGGATTTGCTTCAGGTTCTTCAAGAAACAAGTCCAAGTCGCACCATATAGCAGTTTTGGGAATACCATGACATGGATATTACTGTGACTTGAAGGTTGAATAGTGAATAGGTTTTGTGTATGTGTGTTACTTATGTGGCACTGTGGATTATTAGCACACTTTTTGCTGTGTAATGCTGGTTACTACAGCTCATGTTACATATCTCATCTATAATAAACAAAAAGATAAATGTAATTACCTCCAATTTTTCTTTTAATAAACTGATGAAGCATGATTCCATTGTGGCCTCTCTCTGTATGTCCTCAGCATGGAGAGGAGGTTTCGCCAGCAGCCAGCGACCTGGCCATGGTGCTGACCAGAGGGCTCAGTATGGAGCAACAGAAAAGCAACAGAGATTCTCTGCAGTATTCCAGTGGATACAGTACAGAGACTACAACCCCATCCTGCTCTGAGGACACCATCCCTTCACAAGGTGAAGGTTAAGGCCATGTTTCTTAAAATTCTACTGACCACATTTATCAGCCTATTTTTGTGAAATATTAAGAAAGTCAATTTGTCAAGGGATAGTATTGTTATTGTAATGCACTTTGATGCAGGAACACATTAATGTGTGCTGTGACTGCGAGTTCCTGGTTTCTTTTACCTAAACATTCGCCTCAAATAACTGTAATGTGACTTCTTTACTTTCGCTTGTGATGGCAGTTCTTATCTTTAAAGTATTTTCTTTAAAACTGTCTCTCTTCAACCCACCCCCCAATTAGGTTCAGATTACGACTGCTACTCGGTGAACGGTGATGCTGAAGGTCCAGATGGACAGACAGAGTTTGACAAGTCGTCCACCATTCCTCGTCACTCCAACATCGCCCAGAACTACAGACGGATGATCCAGACCAAGAGGCCAGCCAGTACAGCTGGACTACCCAGTGGGGTTCTTGGTCCTGGGGCACATGGCATACCAGGACAACCTGGTGGAGCTGGAGGAGGTGGGTCAGGGACGCCAGGCACTGCCACCATTCGCCGAACTCCGTCTACTAAACCAGGTGTGAGACGCACACTGTCCAATGCGGGACCCATCCCCATCCGACCACCTATTGTGCCTGTCAAGACACCCACTGTTCCTGGAGACTCACATTCACCTGGTTCAGGCAGTAGTGGGTATGCAGGTGGAGGGCAAGGAGGTGGTGTGCCTGTGCGTGTAGGCAGTGAAGAGTGTGTGTTCTTTACTGGAGTTGAGGACACACAGGGAGCACTTGATTATGTAAAGGCGTCACCCAAGCGCCTCAGCCTGCCCAACACTGCCTGGGGATCAGGGGCAGCATTGGAGGTCTATGCCCAGCAGCATGGGGGCCTTGCAATGGGATCGGGCTCAGGGGCTGGATCAGAGGAGGATCAAATGATTGCGGCCAATCGGCACAGCCTGGTGGAGAAGATCGGCGAGCTGGTAGCCAGTGCACATGCTCTTGGGGAGGGGCAGTTTCCTTTCCCTGCCCTCCCTGATGACCCTGCACCACCAGCAACTGGCCCCATCGTCACTCAGATGGGGACAGAGGGGGCAGAGGGGTCTGGTGATATGTTGACCACCATCAGGAGAGGAGTTCGCCTTCGGAAGACCGTCTCCAATGACCGCTCAGCGCCACGCATCTTGTGATTGGAGGAGAAGCAGGGAGAGGATGATACTTGTCAGCCAATAGGGAGCCAGGTGTTGGTGTGGCGCAAACCCAACCGCCTAGTACATACACAGACACTTAACCGCGTAGGGAAAGCTATAACATAACATAAGATGAACAAAAACATACACAAAAAAGTTTAAAACACCATTAGAGTAAATTATATATAATATAATGATAATATTAACATTAATAATGTTAACCAATGCAGACAATTAAAACTGAAATGCTGAATATTGACAGGCTCCTAGCAGGCCACTATAACTAGTGTGTGTTGGATGCATGTTTGTCTTCTCTACACCATCACCCAGGGATGGAAAGACTTGCAGGAAAAACGGATAAAGATAAAAAAAAGGAGGCAAAGAAAGAGAGAAAGACTGGGTTCTGACCTGTTTTCCAACTTAACACCTATTCCCATCCTCCTCTCTTACTAACCTGACTGTCTAATTCCAGATGAAAGACTGATGACTAGAGGAGGGGCCTGCGGAGGTGAGAGAGAGAAACAGAGTGCCATGTGACTTTCTGGATTTGAACCCAGGCTGTCTCAGCAGCAGCACACTGTACTTTAGCCCACTGAACTGAAGCTTTGGTATTAGCATGGGGAGCTAACAAGCCAGAGGGCTCCTCTGGTTCCCAATGTAAAAGAGTCTTTAAAAAAATTCTGTTGGCATTGAACCGTGCTAGTGCCCCCTTCCCCTCTCTATCTCTCTCTCTCTCTTTCTCTCTCTCTGTGTAGTGTGTGCGTGCATTCATGTGTATGCATCTGGGCACATGTTAAATACGAGTGTGTGCACATGTGATTGACTGTGTGTGTGTGTGTGCGTGCATGTGAGGGGGGCGGGTACAGCTCTGCTGCAGGACAGCTGGTTACCTAATGAGGGCAGGGCTTTTCTCCTGTGTGTTGTGCGTGTGTTTTCTTGTTAATATTTGTGACGTCATTTACCTTATTACCGTTGTACGAGAAGTTATGAGAAGTAATCCAGGCGTATAGATATATTCATATATATTTTTTAGAACCAGAGAGGAAATGTTAAATCAGAAATGGAGCAATAAATGTGTGTTATTTTCTTGTTTTGAAGAAGAGGATCAAATGGAGGATTGTAGGTTCTCCTTTGTTACATTCAGGCAATCATCAGGAATGCTAAATTACACATTGACTGTGAATTCACGCCTAGCCAGTTTTGGCGTGTCTTTCTCTCTCTGTCCCTGTCTCTTTCTGGGGGAGAAAACAGATTACAAAAAAAAAATGTTGGGAAAAATAAAAGGAAAATTGTAAGCACTTTGAGAAGTGGTCGAGTATGTGCAACAGCCACTAGGAGTTGCTATAGTCACACTGTATGATAGGGAGAGTGAAAGTGAGAGAGGTGGTTGCCAATAAAAGACTGTCTGGAGGAAACTATTTAATTTGTAGAAGAAGTAGAAGAAGACAAGGAAGGACAAAGAGGAAGTGATGAAGTCTTGTGGACCTGGAGTGATTGGTCAAATGAAAGATGGGATAAGAAAGTAGAGCAACATATCTATGATAAAAGGGATTGAACATCAGAGCCCATCAGGCCTCAACAAGCCATCACCTGCTATGAGTTGTGAAAGTACTAAAGCTGTTTTTTAAGATGTACAGTAGTTGCACTGGAGACGGATTAAACCCACAATGCAAAAACACATTTCTCAGTCAGACTACTTTTGGATATAAACGTGAAAAGTTTGGTTCAACTTATTTGTCACTGGCCATGAAAGCAGCTTTGGTTTTTATTTGTCCACATTATAAATAACACCTTGAAGAACCTACCTCTAGTCCACACCAATGGAGGTGAGTGCCCTTCTGTTTGTGGAGTTCATAGCATTACAAAATTACATTTGAAAAAACGTATATAATAGGTACTTGTTTCCACGTAAATTTTGTTGTTAGAAGAGTTACATTTTACTTCATATATAGTCCATCAAAAACTTTTCTTGTTATTATATGTAGTTTACCACAATATTTAAAAAAAAAAAAAAAAAAAGACTGTTGAATTTTTTTTAATGAAATTTTTAACATTTTTAAATTGATACTGTGAGCATGAAAAATGTAATCCCTTTCACCTCCACTGCAGTGGAGTGGAGGCAGGAATCTTATCAGCTGGACAAAACCATCAAGATGCCTAGATATTGTAGAAATACAATAAGTGAGAAACATTTGTATTAGTAATTTGGGTATTGTATATAACAACTTTGCTAAAGTACATTTTGGTGCTGTGAATGCACTCAAGAGTTTTCAACCTTGAATGTAGTGGTACTGTATTTCCAAAATACTGTGTATCACAAAGTAATTTTCACTCATGTTCATGTGCAAATACACACTGTACAGCATCAGTACCACCCTTATCGGCATGTGTATTTTTGCATTGTGGGAAATCAAGTTTAAGCATTGAACATGAACAACTGTCTCTCGCCCAAGTTTTTAGTTAAAACTTCCCCCTCTTTCCAGAATGAACTACTAACAAACTTTTCTGTCATTTCAGACTGAACCATAAGTAGTGGGTTACGTTAGACAGTAACACGTTACTTATTCTTCTCACTTATTCTCAGTCATTCAGTTACAGTAACTAATGAACAGTTTGGAAGTTGACTTATAGTTTCTATCTGTTCTGAGAGTTTGATGGAGAGTTGATGTCAGTTTACGGGTAAGACGTCCGAGTGCAGCTGGACACGCGGGCTTGGCGCAGGGGCGGTATGTTCCAAAAACCAAAAGATATTCGGTGTTGTCTCAGTTGGCACCTAGCAACAGGTAGCCTAGCCTTCGCACAGCCCTGAGCTAATGCTGGTCTAGGTGGTGGGAGATTTGTTGTGTGCTTGTGGAGGCTGAAGTTCTGAAAGGCATTTTTAATGGTTGAGCACAGAAGTTACTGAAGAACTGGTTATTAATGAGTGGAAGTTAAGCATCTAGTCCGGCATTTATTCAGTCACACAGAATGAATGTATTTCCAGTGATACGGTTCTTTTATAGATTGTTGTGTGAACACAACATTGCTGTCAAAATTGATATAAAAAATAAAAATCACGAGGCGTTTAGTACAATACCAGTACAGTTCAACTCAGTTCAGTGCAACACCCTTCAGCTCAGGCTGTATGAAAAGATTATTTATGGACATTAATATGTGAGAGAAGGTGAAACCTGTTTAATATGTTCCTGATGACAAAAGAAGCAGGAGGGTTTAATTAGAGGGAGGAAGAGATGTGTGGAATGAGCATTTCACTGCCTGTTCATACAATACGTACTGTATAGGCTGTACTTGTAAACGAGGAACCGGGCGCACAGATTTGGTGTATATTCAGTTTTTTTTTTTTTTTCATTCTGCAGTACTGTTTGAATATTTAGTCTTACTTTTAATTAATGTAAAAAGAAAATAAAAACTCCAGTTGTAACACAAACTACTAAGCTGTGTAACATATGGATGTAGGATGTGTGGGCTGAGAGTGAGTGTGTCTTTGTTTGGCTGTTGAACTTTAGGCTAGTGAACTCTTCATCAACATGTCTGTACGCTCTTCTAGCAGTGACCTGAACATAGCCGGTGACATCAGCACTCTTACATGCTCTTTTTGTCAACTTATTTATTTTATGTCTTGCCTTGAATAGAGCACTGTTTTAGACATACTTGTTTTCAGTTTTTAAATAATGTTTTGGATGGATGTTTTGATTGGATTTATGTTTTTTTTGGTCTTGGGAGAGGGGGGAAGCTACTGTATGTGTGTTGTCACATGCGGATGCTGTGTGTTGCATTAGCTGAATCTGGCTGAGAGGGGGCGGAAGGGGAGAGCAGCAGGCTTGGACTCCACCCCCACCCCCAACCCCCCACCAAGAAAAGATCATTTTGGGTGAGAAAATGTTCATCTGAAGAGTTTGCGTGTAAGACCGCCTGCTGAGGTCACACTGTACATGAATACACATAAGTACATATGTATGCTGAATGTACCTCAAGGTGAAGGGTGACATCAAACTGTACGTACATTGTTTGACCTTTTGCAATGTCAGAAGTTTCCTGTCTAAAGAGTAAGAAAGCAATACAGGGGTAGCGTGCATGTACGTACATTTACAATGATGTTCCAGTGTGGGTATGTTAAAGGAAAATACCACGGTTTTGTCCACTCTAGGATACTTGTGTTGTTAACCACTGAAAAGCTAAAACCGTGACAGTAAGGGCACGGGCTGGAGCCAATTGCACTGGTCCAAATGTGTATGTGCTGTGTGTTAATCAATTCTAGTGCAAATTGAAAGAGCTGCATTCACTGCCAGTTATCTACAATAAGTTATTGCCTGAAAAAAAAGTTCATAATTTTGCAGAACGGACACGCTGCTTAATTCCAAATTATGGATAACAGCTCAGGACAGGACAGGAATTCTAAAACGGCACGGTTTTCACACTGAATAAAAGATCAAGACAGTCAAACTGCACACGTCCTGTCATGCAACAGGATGACTGGTGATGTGTGAGATGAGTTTAAGACACAACACTGTTATTTTCCTTTAAAATGCCCAATTAACAGCACAAATGTTATCTAAACTAAACAATAATGTCCTTTTTTTAACATGCTGAAGTAACTGTGTACCTAATAATTGTCTGAACAAGCTGAAATAACTACTCTGCTACAGATGTTTCAATACGCCTATTTTTATGAGTGTATGTGGGTAGAAGTAGGCCTAACGATGTGTGGGCAAAGCAGAAGCTACAATGAAAACGGGACATTTAATGGGAACACGCACAGAGAGACACGTTTACTACATGCGTGCGGGCATGCGTGCAAACACAAAAAACTAACCATCCATCCAAAAACATCCATATTCACACCATAGGGTACACACACCGAACAATCCTGTCTTCTTCAACTGGTAAAACAAGACATCTGTAGACGCACTGTAAAAAGATGTAACAATTTTACATTAATTTCATCATTCAAGTGTCAGAAATAGGCCATCTGAACTTTAAGTAGCTTTACTACATTTTGATTTCTTTTAGGTGTGTTATTTCCTAGCCAGGCGAATGTGTGAACTAGACAACATCTGGATTATTGCAAATGAATATGGCACATTTCTTTCAAGTTACATGTAGTTACATACAGTATACATACTTATATACAAGTTGAAATAATTGCTTCAGAAAACTCACAAATGTTGAGAGAATTGCTTTGGGAAACACTGAGTTTTTTGGTGAAAAGGAAATAAAACCGCCACCACTTAGCTACAGCCAGCAGACGGTTAGCATAGCTTAGCATAAAAACTGGAAGCACTTTTAACCAATCCCTATTCATGAGTGGAGTGCTAATGTGCTGCACTGTTCGTTTGGATGCATAGTGACATGAGTCTAGGATGAAAGAAACAAATAGCCATCCATTTTGGAAAGGTTGTTATATTCCTTTATTGTTTAGTTTTCGGAAGCGGTGGGAACACAGAAGGATATAGAAGGACATAAACACTCAACAGCAACAGTGTCTGAAAAGCTTAAAGGTCTACGAAAACTAACAACCATAGAATCTGACAACTAAAATGGAGTATGGGGAAAGCAGAAGACAGCTGAATTTACATATTCCTCTGGTCCCAGACCTTTTTGCACCCATATATCTCTTTATTATCTTCCTATTGTTCTTACGATGGACCCCGACCTCCATAAACTAGTTTTTACACCCAGGGATGATGCCTGGCTGACAAGTCAGAAAACAGCACTTGTCAGGATCAGAGCGCCCTTTAGCTGTACTCACAGCCCATCAAAGCTAATGAAAAATAATTGTTGAAGTCTTTATTTTCACCACAGTCAACAGTGAAAACAAGCTCAGCTCTGTTTCTTTCCATGTCCATTCTTCCTTCACTCTCTTCCTCCCCCTCTCTCTGTGTGGGTGTGTGTCTCTATATTAAACTAAATGTTGGTATGCATGTGTGCAAATGTCTGTGTGTGTGTGTGTGTGTGTGGGGTAATGGCTGAGAGGTGGTACCATTATGGGTCCAGAATGTGTCGTTCAAAGGAGTATTGGAAGCATTAGCTAGGGCAGTCTTCTCCTATCTGTATGTAGTAACATGAGCTGGTTTCGAAGCAAGCAGCTGGATGCCTTACGCTCCATTTCAGTGTTGGATTACATTTTAATTACACTGATTACATTTTGATCAGGCTTCTTAAACTATCCTTTTGGGATCATCTCGAACGCAACATATATTACTTTGTTTCTTGGTAGGTTTCTGTCAAAGAGACCTAAAACATGGAAATGCAAACATAAACGCAAGTTGTTGTGGGCTATTCTAGAAGCTTTGCCATCACAGTAAAACTGTTTTTGTGTAACTCACAAGGTTGGTAAGACCTTTTTCAGCAGAAATATGTCTTAAAACTTGGCAACTGGCGAAGTCAGAATGGATTTGCAGAACAGCCTGGCAGCGGTGCAGAGATATTCACTTTGCAGAATACTTATTAATTGCAATTTGATCATGATTAATACCTGTAGGGCTGTGTGGAGAGTGCAGGGAGTGGGAGAGCTGGGAAGAATAGAAGTTGCACATTGGAGCTTTAAGAGGAAAATATGGTGTTTTTTTCTATGTAATTACTAAATCACATTCTAAAAAAAATTTATGTTTCCATCTCAGAACATTAAAATGGCCTGGGGCTCTAAGCCAATCAATATGGTATAGTCACGTTCTCCTACCGTAACTAAGTAAACAGTATAGCCATTTGGTCCACTGTTCTTCCACCTGCTTGGGGTATGTGCTCTTGATACTAAATGTTGTCACTGCTCAGGAGGTGATAATAAATCCATATCTTGCATCTGTTGAGTAAAGGTGAATGAGTCTCCTAAAGATTAAAGCGGCGCCTCAAGATACAAGACAACTGAGGCAGGATCTGGAAAGATGATATCAGGAGAACACGATAACAACAAGAGCTTTTATTAAGGTGCAGGAACTAACATTTCAGCATCTCTCCAGATCCAGATCTTGCGTAACATGTTTTGCAAGCCAGTAAAAAACTCAACCCGACTGCATCACTCCAGTGACTATTTGTGACGATCCTCGTCAATGTTATACATGTACAGGATGGAGAGCTCAAGGAGTCCCAGCAGTCAACATCTTGCCATTTTGCTGTTGTCAGATGTGACATAATGGAATTAAAAGTAGGGTAAAACAGACCCTCAGGCTCCTTGTTGATGGTTGAAAACCATAAAACATTCAGCCACATTTAACTTCTCTTGTTGCTTATCTGTACCTCAGCTGCGTTTCCCTGGTTACTCAGATTTATGATATATTGGCAGACTTCCATTGTAAGCATTTGCCTGTGCTATGAATATGCTGTTAGAAATCCATATGGAAATTTATCCGACAGTCTTATTTGTGTTGTGGAGTTCTGCTCAGAGTATTTGTTCCCTTTAAATATGCATACATTAGACACTTACTGTATGTCCTAAATACAATTTAAACCCATTGCACATAATTTGGATGAACATGCTGAAGTTCTTTATTTGACAGTGCTGTATCTATAACTGTGTTGGCCATTCAGACTGTATTCACGAGTGAGATCAAAAGAGGTATTGTGAATTTGCGGGTATGTACAGTACAACCCACTCTTTTAGCCATCTGCCCAGGTTATACTGAATGTCTGTTTGCATGAGTGTGTGCATGTGTGTGTTGCACAAGGACACGTGGTTAAGACCCCTACTGTTCCTCCCTCCCACCTCCCACACACACAATCTGTCAATCCTTCATGCTAACGCAGAAGAAACCCACTACATATTCACTCGCTCACACTTCCACACACTCGTCTGAGGCAAACATGACTAAGGTAGATTCCCTAAAGCTACACGAGGGTCTAACTGAAGTCCACCAGGGGGAACATGATGAAACACACTGCAACTTTTTGTCATACAGCCATGCAGAACAGAGTGACCAAAGTGGCCTCCTGGCACCACTGTCACTGTAACTGAACTGAATGTCTTAGTGTCAGTACTCCAGTTCTTGGTAGCGTCTCTCGCTTGCTCTTCTTCTTCGACAGCCTCCACCTGAACTCTCCGATGAAATCTCTCCACAACTCACCACTGCAGCGTTGATATCACGTCTGCTGGGCTGTTTTGTTCAAAGGATTACCATGTGACAGAGCCAACATCGGCTTTATCTTTCTGTACAAACCAATGTTTTGCTCCTCTCTTCCTTCCTGTGTAGCCCTGCAGGCGATGTGGTCTTGTCTTTCTCCCTTTTCTTTTCCTGTCACTTCTTCTGCTCTTATTTAATTTATTACAAAATTATTTCTAAGGTTGTTTTGCCTCTGCCGCTCTTGATAAGGTTTTCTTTTCTGTCTTCCTTTTTGTAAAATTGACCCCTTTTTGTTAACTTTAGTCACTGCTAATGTAACAAAACGCACTGTGATGATTCCAGTATTAATAAAAGTTGTACTTAAACTGTGCACTGCTGTGTGAAGTTGGTCTTATTCAAGAAAGATACACGGTCAAGGTAATTAATGGTAAAAATCAGAGCAGGTTATAACTACAAGATCCTGAATGTGTTGACTTATGTACTAATTTCCTGTTAGGTGGCAGATAGGCATGAGTCAGTGAACCAAACAATAGGCGTGACACTGAGGGTGCTTCCTGAACCCATTGACACAAAGAAAAGAGATGCATTCCGCCTCGTACACCAGGCACAACTGACATTCATCACTTTCATCCCTTTTAAACACAAGACTGTTGCCATCGAGATGCAGTGAAGTTTAGGTATCTGGGTAACAGAGTTCAACTTGTTGTCTGGGAAAGACTTGTAGGCTAAAATATCACTCTACTGTTTTTTTGTACCAGCAACAGAAAATGAACAAAACAGAATGTAATGTGTAATGTCTGTCACATAATGTTAAGGTAACATACCTATGAATCCCTGCTTTACTAGTTATTAATTGTAATATTCAAGAGCTCAGTAACTAACAATTTACGCACTTATGTTTTGGGAAATATTTATTTACATGAAAACTATACAGAAATCTATAAATGTAGAAGAGGACACATTTACTTCCTTAAGCATCAGTGTACACAGATACTGGTTGGGCTGTAAAGGAACCAGAAAAGTAAGCCAGTTCCTACTCAGACCCCAATGTACTTTCCTAAGTGAAAGCTGAGTGTGCGATCTTCGCTTGAATTCATTTGCCTCTTTTCCAGGTCATTGCCCCTGACAGAGAGTTGTGCATCACTCAGGAAGTTGGAAATGAGGGAGGTGAGGAGACATTCAATGTATTCTATTGTAGGCTGGCAGGGGGCACCCAAGTCCTTTAACATGGCCATACAGACATGTCAGACACATGAGCCATTCAGTAAGAAGTCAGACAGGAAGCCAGGATACACTGTCATCAGCCGACATGTCCACAAATACCCTCAAGTAGTTACTGGTTGCTCAGACAGACTTTTTGAGCTTATACTTCATTAGATAGTAAAAAATGTTAAAAGTGAAAGAGAAAATAACACATTCTTTTCACGTACAAAAGTAGTTTTTAATCCTTACAAAAAAAAAACAAAGGAAAAAACAATTTCAAAATCTTTTATTCTATATCTAATCCTGGGGTTTTGTGTTTGGTTTCCAATAAAAAAAAACAAAAAAAAAACAAAAGCTGCTGCTGCAGGCCACCATCTGCTGAAAATCAGTGAGTACTCGGTTGGTTTACTGAAGCTACTCTTGTCAGCCTGTTGTGACTATAATCACGCAGAGAACAAGGACAGACTTCTTTTACTTAACACCTACTCCCATGTTACCAGCATGGGGGTACACAAAGAAACTTTAATTAAAAATAAGTGGGCCACAATTAATCAGAGGGAGGCATGCATCATTCAAATTTAAGGAGACTGTAAGCCAAATGTACTGTCTAGTACATGTACTGTGTGTGTGTGTGTGTCTGTGTGCATCACTATATGCTCAGCTGAAATGACAGAGAAGTGATTGAGTCCATCTTGCTTCTCTGGTTTTCTCATGCTGGGACTTTAAATGTTTAAATGGTATGATTCTGTGTTAGCGCCACTAATAGCAAGCTGCTGTATAACATATTGGAAAGACTCACAATATTGTGGTTAACTGACAAAAAAGCAGAATGTTTTTTGGACATAGGTGACATTATTTGCTTTTCAACAATGTTCCAGTAATTGTTCACTTTGATGGTTTTATTTTATCCTTTTCTGTTCATTTGCAATTAAGAATCCAAATAAATTAAAGTGGCATATGAAGTTTCTGAAGGTTAAAATTGTGGACCCATTTCAACCTTTACAGACTCTCATCAATACAAGCAGAAGAAAGAAATAACTGTTATCCACAAATGTCATCCAATTAAACACAGATGCATTCCATGCAATGGGAATAACACAGAACATCAGCAACAGCAAAAGTGGTCTCCAGCAGGGTGAATGTTTGCCTTTTGAGATGCATTTCAAAACAACCCGCCACCAAAATCTAATCATGACATGGATGACTGAGAATCTTCACAGACAAAATCTAATCAGTTCATCACTGAGTTCCAGTTGTTATTTGGGGCAACTTTTAAGAAAGTCTCTCAAGGCCTTCCAGACCTGTTGTTACCATTAAAATGGGACAGAGAAAATTCAAAACCAGAATGGCTCTTTAACAACTCTTCTCCAGCAACAGCTTTGGACGGAGGCATAATGAATTGTAAAGTGTGTGTGCGGAAGTCTCAGCATAATTATTTATGTAGGGTTATAGTGGTTGACCATTTGTGCAGTAAATCCAACATGTACATGTGCTTTTAAATAAAAAAGAACAGGAGTCACTGCGCTGTAGCACAGGCAGTGGCAGTAATGTACTGAAGCAGTGTTATGTGGTAAGCTGCTAATGAACATAGTAGCATATGAAAAGAAACTGTTGCAGTGTCTGGAAGCTTTAGCATACAGAGCTCTGCAGCTCTCGCCAGAGGACAGAAGTTGGGGGAGGCTGTGACTGTTTGCGAAAAAGGCACAGATAACAGAAGATTGGAGTGCATCGCTAAAACATGTTAGTATTGAAAACTACAAGATTGCTTCTCACGTCTCACCCACAAGCCTGTTAGACAACTACAGCTCATAAAGAAAAGTTCTGCAACAAAGACAGAATGAAAACTGAACGAAGCCCTCCAGACGTGCTTTTGGTGTGTCACTTAATTGATTTTAAAATAGTGCTGCTCATTTACCCACTGGTTGAGGGCAGATATACATATAGCTCTTTTTAAGATTCAGAACCCCCCTTTGTCATCAGACACTGGCTTGTTACTGCCAAGATAAAACATGGTGAACAGTTTACTTACACATGGTTGCAACAAACTTGCAAAAACTTTGCAGCTGATGCTACTTTTTAAATCAGGGCTGAAAGATTAGAACAGTTTTTGAAAAACTTTTTCACCTCCCACACAGCACATTTCTTTAGAGATGGGTGTGAGTGAAAACAAAAAAACAAAAATCCATTTATTAAACATTTATTTGATATGTTCACTTTACAGTTATTAAATGAGCACTAGTCCAGGTTTTTGAGCATAAGTATTTTCTTTCCTGCTGCATATGCAACAATGTTTTACAACTCTATTCCAAAAAAAGTTGGAATCCTGTGTAACATCTACATAAAAACAGAATGCAATGATTTGCGAATCTCATACATATTTTATTCACAAAAAAAATGTTTAAACAGAGAAAATGTACCATTAAAAAAAACTCGTTTTGAAATTGATGGCACAAAAAGTCTCAAAAAGTTTGGACCTCTTCTTTTGGAGACCGGTTGTTGCAGTTTTGGGAGATGCATGTTTCCCATTGTTGCCAGATTTCTGGTTCTAACTGCTCAACAGTCCTGGGTATTCTTTCTAATATTTTGCATTTTTAAAGATGTGACAGTGGATGGTGATCAGTGGCTGGTATGCACTGTGCACCGATCACCAGTGATCAAATCTTTACACAACAGGCTCATCTCAAATGAGTCTAATACTTGCGTCTAACTCAGATTTCACTTTCATGCTTACTCTCGTTCTACTTAAATCATGTAGTGGCAAGAAAACATAAGACAATCCTTAGGAATGATCTGTGTTTTTGTATAATTTTGTCTTAGAATATGGTTGGATTAATCAAACATTAACAGTGTAGGTTAGGAAGAGCACCTGGCTAGAAGTGATATCCATATTTAGACTGACTCTCACCAGATGTTAAAAATAAAAAAGAAATGGAAACCTTCCAATTTATTGGTCATTGGTCTTGCTCTCTGCATTTTTGTGGTTTATCATGCATATCTGCATGACTGATTTTCCAGAAAACTGAATTATTTCTTATTTTTCAAAGCTTTATTTAATTTCCTAAACAAAAGTATTTCTACCTTTTGTCATTTATAATAAAGTAAATTGTAGTGATATTGCATTATGCTGTCTTCAATCAGTGGCAGTGGTGTCTTAATTTTGCAATTATTAAGACACTGGTGTCATGTATTTTTCTATGGCATAAAACTGTATTTTAAATAATACTTAATGAGAGCTACACTTTTCAGCCCACTATTTTCTTCTCATCACTTCTTTTAGATGTTCCTGTTAGAAATGCTAATTGAAGACTCATCTCTGACACTGAACTGTATGTTTTGCCCCTGTATCAATATGGAGTCAGTTTTCCAAGGAACTTGCTTACAGTCCCATTGATTTTACATTTCACGGCCAATTTATGTAGAACACCAGGTAACTGCACAGGGTTCACATATTTTTTATTGCTTTAAATTTAAAGCAAAGGCAACAACTCATCCACTATGCTGAAAAGAAATTGTTAGGTGTCTGTATCAGTAAACATTTGCACCAGCTGTTCATCATACAGATTTCAGTCTCACTCGTCCTGGTGTGACTCTTAGATTTTGTGTTTTTGCATACATATTCTGGAAACCCCCTCATAGACGCACTAAAAATAGGAAGCGTCACAAAAAATGTCACCTTCTTCAATAACACATTTGTCATTGTAAGTCCGCAGTGGCTCGCTGAAAAAGGTATAACTTTATTCATTAGATACCAGTTATTGACATTTCATTTACAGTGTTTTCCTGGCAATTTGACATTGAGAGACCCTCTATAACTAAATGTAAGAACATGCAGTTACACATCACTTGCATAATCTAGATTTATAGTTATGAATCTGACTTATAGAAAATATACTTTTCTCACAGATTGCTTCCATTTATCAAATAGCATCTTGACCCTGAGTCTGACACTGGTCTCTTTTTTCTTCTGCCTCATTAAACATCTTGCAAATGTTAATTTTACTCCAAGGCCTGTCAGCCCTCAGCCTCTTAAAACATCCAAAGCCCTTCTATGAAAAAGGTTGCGACTTCAAAAATAGACGCAGCATGACAGCAAGTTGGAGAAAGAGTGAGGTAGGGACGAGTAAGATAAAAGAAGGAGTGATATTTTGCTTGTGATGAAATGAAATTCCAATCATGAGGCAACAAGGCCACAGAGTGACATGTTTTGATTATCACACTGATAGGTGGCCTACTGTGAGACCTCACAATGAATCAGGCAGATCTCATGTTTAAATGTATATTTTACTGAAAATAGGGGGAGGGCGTGGAGCAAAGAGAACAGGAAGAATCAGTGGAGAGAATAACAAAGCAAGGTTGCTGAAGATGAAAAGGACGTCTGGAGTTTGGGTGTCTGAGAAGATGACAGAAAAATGTCAGTCTTCTCTGCATTTTGTGGCTCTCATCATACCCAAACATGGCTGTCAGGCTTCAGGGAGAATGGCGGCTCCTTCGTCTGAAGCTGCTGAAAGCCAAAATCAGAAATCACAGAATACCTCAGCTCACAGCAAAAACCATCAAGAGCGTCTCGTCTGCATACCGAGTGGCCTGGAGGAGAAGTGGGGATGGGAGGGAGGGAAGAAAGAGTAGAAGCTTGACAGAGGAAAGAAAGCCTGTCTTAGTAAATGACAGGCTGTATGCTCTCACAGCATGTCCACAACAGAATGAATGACAAAGAAAAAAACAATATGAGAAAGTACATCTGTGAAAAGTGACAATGGGATGAGAGAGATGACAACACAAACACAAATATTCATAAAGTGGAACAGAATATAAACTGTCTAATGTTCAGTGATACACTAGAACTTGATTTTTTCGAAAATGTGACTGTATCTTTTAAATCCGGAGTCCCCGAGAACCTGACATCTCAGGGTCAGCTTGTTGGACCCAGCTCCACTTTCATCAGGCTCTGCAGCACTTCGTCAGAATTTCCTCAACATCCGTAAGAAACATGCTTCCTGCAGTTGTTTCTGGTGAGCATTTTTCAGAAATAGCCATTACTATTCACTGTCTATGTAAACAGCCTCTGTACATAGAAGTTTTGATTGTTAGTGATGGCGCCCACCATTTCCCCATGGGACTCAAATTGGCTGCACATGCACAAAGGATTCACAGTAAATGATGCATGAAATCCAGTGTTGTTTGTCATTTTATCTCTTTATTAACATCCTTGCTGTTGTTGTTCCACAGTTGTTGGCCACAGTCATATCAGAGTCGTATAAGTTACTAGTTTATTATGCTTTATTTAATCATGAAATGTTACTAACGTCAACATCTCTTTTGCAAGAGACTTGACACAAAGTATAGATATAAACACAGTGCATGTGGTATAAAATAGCATTTAAAAGAAGAATATAATTCACAGTCAATACACACAAAGTCTTTCTGTTAACATGAAGCGAGTTTTAAATCCCTCCAGGGGAATGAACGCCTCTAGCTTTAAGTTCTGTTGTGGCTCATTCCAGCAGTAAGGTGCACTGGACCAGTCTGCTCTAGATCCAAGCTGCCTTGAGCGACATTTATAGCAAATTTCTCCTATGATCTGGTGTCAAGGTAACAGCCTCTGAACTCAACAAAGAATATCAAACACAGTGTGTCAGACTTACATAGATGTGTCTGCATAACAGTTCAAATAGATTTCTTCTTTTTTGAGCTAGATGGTCAACGAGAGTTTGTGGGACATTCTGGTACCTAACACTTATTAACCTCTATGAACTTTGATTTAAAACCATGAGCATGAACAGTTTGAACTCTATTTCTGCATGAAACACAAAGGATTCATCTTTGATATTATAACTGTCGGTAGAAAACTATTCTTTTTAGTCAGTTCGTTTGGCTTATGCCACCATTTTCACCAACAGTCTGTTTATTTTTTACTGAAACTGTAATACCTAACGCTTGTGAAGTTAAAATGGAAGTCGACTTGTGATACACTACAGATTTGAACAAAACCCAACTACACTGGAAACTGTTCCCAGATTTTCCAGGGGTCAAACTTAGGGCAAATATACAAACTTACCAATTGCTTTGTAAAGATTTATTCACCATGTTTGTAGCATCTCACACAAATTTGTTTCACTGCAGTCAGTTACATATGCAACAGCGGTTGATTGAACTAGACAGACAGTCAATAACTCAATAGAGTGAAGAAAAGGTCATAAATCAGGACAAAACTCAAAATTGTATGAGAGCGTGGTCCCCAACCTCATCGATACCCACCAGAGTGCAGGTTTCCATTGCAGTAAATGACTACAGAGCTGATTTCCGTGTCTGGCTATAGGTGGGTTCATCGATATGTTGACTGCATGTGGTTGAGAGTCACTGGTTTCACTAGAAATCAAATATTACAAGCTCTGGTTGTTATGCAAAATAACAGTTTCACTGCAACACATCAAACTGAGCTAAGGATGTGATTGGGTTGTCTGATCGTGTTTTGGTCTGTACTGCCATCCCTTCACAAAACGGTTCACTTTTGTTCCTACCCCCTCCTGATGCTTTCCAATTTTCTAACAATCTAATTCCTCTTTTTCTCCAAATGTTTGCCCTCCTTCTCCACCCTGGCTCTTCATCAGCATTTTCATGATGGCAGTTTCTCACTGTCAGTGTCCCAGTCTGTTTGGGAATGACTCTCTTGTCTGTTGATAAGTGGTCTGATATTGGTAACTTCAGCCCACAGCAGAACACTCGCTAATTAAAGACAGCTAATGAACGACAACATTAGCATATCAACAAAGGCTCCCGCTTTCTCTGCCCGACTGCTGAGTTGTCTATGATGCCGCTGCTTCCATGGCCAGCCAGCTAGAGCCAGGCTGCTTGGAGGAGGCAACAGCAGACCAATGCAAATATACACAATGTATCAGGCAGAGAGTTCATAATACTGTTCAGAAAATGTTTAGCTTCATATCCAAGAATTAAACACACTAATGACCTGTCTCTGAATAAATAGGTTAAATGCTGTGAAGTTCTGTAATATTTGTAAGCGAAAGGTGGACATGATGTTGAATGTGGCCTTCCTAATGTGTCTCTTATGTATTGCAACATAAATAAAGAAAATGAAATAAACCCTGAAATTCTTTTCTCAACATCAAGCATTAACGTGTGATCTGATGATGTAATGTAATCTGGTTAATGCCATTTATAGTTGCTATTAATTTGCCTGCTCGAGTTCTTCACTCTGCTCCATTTTAATGTAGTCCTAAAATATAAATTAAGTAGGTGGAGCTGACAGACTTGTTCAACAAACATGTTGAGATGTCTCAAGTGGTGAGACAGGGGGGTCATGTGGCAGACAGAAGCCCTTTTAGACAGATCATAGTAGAAAGTCCCTTAGAAGTGAGTCATAAATCACTTAGCATGTTAGCACTTGTGATTGTTTAAGCGTGTCTCAAAGAAGTCAGTTGCTAAGACGTGGCTAAATGGGCCTACAGAGGTTTGATGTCACCATGCTGAGACTCATTGTGTTTATACTCACACAGTTGGAAACTATTCTGACTCCGGGTCGTGATAAGAGGAAATGTTTTGGTGGAAGAGGTAAACTCACTAAATCAAATTAGCTGCAAGCAGTTGGAAGCTTTGTGGCGTCCAAGATGGAGCCGGGATGCAGTTCATTTATAGACGTTCCATTACAACATCAAAACTACCTACTAGGTTTAATGTTTTGGCTGATCACTGTATAAGAGTACAGACAGATTTAAAGTTATTATTATCAATAAAAGTTAAAATTTTAAATCTAACAATATATAGTGATAGTTAGATGGCAAGAATAGTAAAAAGTAAGCTGTAGTTTGTCTGTAGTGCTTCCTTGCATTGTTTCTTAAAATAGAATAATGCAAGAGCTTGCATCACAGAGTGAGTATACAGACAGATCTTTTTTTTTTTCAGCAAGCTACCTGACAAAGCAACAGAGACTCATTGACTCTCTATGTGATCCACTTCTCTAGTGTCAAGAGCTTACACTCTGGGGACTGACACTTTGAACCTGCATTTGTGCTGCGCCGGTTGAGCCTCAGCCCAGTCTGACTCTTATCTGATGTAAGCTGATTCAGACACACACACACACAGACACACACTTGTTGTTGCACTATTTGATGTATGGTTATTATCTCACTCATGCTGACTTCAGTTACTGTACAATCAAACTCATCTCATAATTTAATTGAAGCAATAAATGTTATTATTGTGTCACATGTGTTCTTCCACTGCAGAGTAGAAAGAGTTAGCTTGGTTAAATTACTCGAAAGTGACAAAGTGATTATACGCTTTAATTTCTTAATGATTTAAAAAATCCCCAGCATGCATTGGTGCCCAAAATCTATCTGTTGATAATCCAGCAGGGGTTAAGCATACGGCTGGACAGCTGTGAAGGAGCTCAAAGCCCAAGATGAAATACATGGTGATTTTTTTTTTATTCAAACACAGTTGTTAGTAATATGAAGGAACAGAAGGCAATAAAAGGAGAAGAGTAAACATAACTCAAACAAAATTTGACTTTGTCAAATGGGAGAGAGTTTATAGACGAGTCCCTGCAGCCTGGTGGAGCATAGCAAACAAGTGGTGCGATTGGTCTGGTAAAGACAGACAAATTCAGTGGGACTTTATTTTCTTCCTTTTCCCTGGACTCCTTTTCTGAAGCCCACAGAGGCTAACGACTGCCAGGACAGTGAACTACAAAGACTGACCTCAAGTCCTGTGGAGAGGACGAATGGTTTATTAATCTTTTAGTTGCACGATTCTTGGCATAAATCAAGAAGGGCAAAAAAAAAGCAAAAACACTGAATTAATTAGCCACTTTAATTGTGTGTTCTCCAACTCCTATTCTCTGCGGGCATAATTAAGATGTGTTTATTTGGACACAGTTTGCTCTTCAAGGAGGTAACACAGCTAATTGGTATTATACTTAAGTCATGCGTATATTGCAATTATATCAACTAGCTGCAGTTGCAGATGCCACTGTATGGAGCTGGTATCTCCAATTACTGATTTGAAAGATAAAAATTAGGACGCATTTAATGGATTTGTAAATGCAATATTATTTAAAGGCAAGTCGGGCGGCGGGGGGGTGGGGGGTGGTGGGGGGCTTCTGGAGAATGAAAGTTAGAGCACAGGCTCATGGGAGAAGGGAAGGGGTGGAAAATTCAATTGGCTCCTTCGCCCACAATATACTCCCCACAATCAGTTCCACTGATTCTTTCAATGAGGAATCGTTTGTGGGTGGGATTAGATTCTGTTTCATTTTCTACCTGATAATGTTGCATAATTACACTCTTCATTAAGAGATTAAGTCCAGAACACCATCAGATATATATTTTTTTAACTCAGACTTTCTGTAGTGCTTAACCTTAGACACGTTGTGACTATTTAAGCTCAGATCATAGACAGTCAACTTTGTGCTTCCTATCCATTTAAGTTTTTATTCTTTTATAACTCATTACAAACTATCTTCTAGAATCCTAACATTACTGTAACTAAGGAGTGTGCTATTTGTGCCATCTAGGGAGTAGCTATTGTTGACAGCTAGACTGGGTGACTTAGTGGTGTTGGTTTGTTGTGTTTTTAATGCAGTGTGCTTATTTGTCTCATGTATGAATCGTTAATCCTGGAATGATTAATGATTGTTATGCATTGGCAGTAGCAGTTAAGAAAGGAAAACACTAGGAATTAATATTGAGAGACTGCAACCCTGTCAAAATGGATCTTCAATCACACATACATTTGCTGTATTACAGTTTTTGTTAATACAATCGAATCAATTAACATATTTGGCAAGTCACAAAAACATTTATATCAAATATTAGTGTTTGTATCTGGCAAGTAGTTTATAAAATATATAAATAAATATATTTTAATGGGTAAAAAAAAAGGATTTATGGGAATGAGTATTCACCCACTACCATTTAGCCATTTAGCCAACAGAAGTAAATAATACAAGAAACAGAGACAATAATGTCATGTTTTCCTTTATGCAGCTCAATCTTTTAACTAATGATCATTTTATAGGCTGATAAAAAATGCAGTTGACTGACAGTAACTGGACATTTGGACAGATGATTAGTGCGAATCAGCTAGCTTTGCGTCACTTTGCGTTGCATTAGCAACTGGAGTGTTTTGCACATCTGAATGGGACGTCATCAGACAAGTCATCCTGCAGAGCTGCAGCTGGGTCAGAGTGCCCATGCTGACCCCTGTCCACCACTATATATTAAAACCACCAGGTGATGTTAGTGTTGTGGCTCATCGGTTCATGTGTTTAACTCAAGTTAGCAAAGGCAGTGGGTACGGGTTGGGTCTTATGTTAAAAGGGCAGGTTGCATGAGCAGGTTCATTTAGTAGTGTGGGTAACAGGTTAGGTCCGTCATTAAGCTTTGAGGATGTGGGTTTGGTAATTGGCCCACTGGACGACTGCTGAACATATCAATAAGATGTTCCCGTACAATTAATTAATTGTCCTGCAAAATAGCTGATATTGCACTGCAACACGTTTTGTGACATCAATATTATGAAGTTTTTTTGTTATTTTAATGCACTTGCATCACCTGGTTAAGGTCAGGGAAAGTCTGTGGTGTGAAAAAAATTTAATGGTCAACCAAAGTGCATTTCTTCCCTAAACATAACAGTTTGTTGAGTAACAGTAATGTAGAATTCCATCTCCTGTCCACCCAATCACATTCCTTGTATTTGCTTAAAATAATTATTAATAAATGTAACATTTCATTCATTCAAAAAGTACAGTGCATCACAAATTATGGTGATTCAGAGCATAAATAATCTAAAATATATTTAAATTAGCAGTTTAGTTATATAGAACAAATTTTTCCTACACAACTAAAGGTGCAACAACTTCCTAATTTTAATAAACTACAACATCCATAAATACATAAAGTGCAACAGTGTCTCTCTTGCCTGTAAAATCCACAGACCATTAGATGCTTTTTTCTGTTTAAAATGACCCTTTACAGATGTTTTAAAATGACACTATATTGTGCCAGCTCAAAGTGAGGAACTGGTCTCAGCCAGTAAAAATTTTCTGGTTCCTTGGTGGCTGTGGGATGTACTGGGCAGGGTTTTTTTCCTCTGTAAAAATGACACATATTCCTTGAGTTTACTATACATAAATGAGCACCATCTGTTAGAGGACTGTTAGCCACACAACCAATTGCCAGTGGAGATCCAATAAGATCATCATGGAGTTTAAAATAATGGGTTTTGTAATGTCTTACACAAAGACAAAGGTCATGTCTAACATTTTTTGGCTTATTCTGACTTATTTAGCAGAAGTCAAGATGTAACTGACCAGTTAATTTGCACAGACAGTTGATCTCTTTTGTCCCAACAACCTCGACCACACACACACACACACACACACACACACACACACACACACACACACACACACACCTCTTTTCTCCACCAGCTAAAGCTGTAATTGACTCCAATAATTCCGTCACAGCTTCACAATAGCAACAAATAATCTGCTAATTAAAGCACAAGTCCCACAGAAATAGCTGCTGAGGAAATAATTTGTCACACTGCAAAATACTTCTTGTCATTTGCTGTGTTCAGCTTTTGACAGCTTTTTGCTGTGTTCATCTTTTATTGGTGAAATGTGTTTTGACTCCCTCTTGATTGCTCATCGCATTGTCTTGAATCACAGAGTGGTTAAAAATACAATTAAGTGCATGGGAAGGGTGTGTGTGTGTGGGTGGGGGTGGGGTTGACTGGGCTGGCCCGTGCAAAGGGAGATTTTAGTTAAAAAAATGATTAGCGATCATGTGATTAGATTTTTTAAAGCCAGAAACCTCAGTACCTGCCTGCATAACAATAGACCCTTTGGTATTTACCAGCAGCCCTTTGAAGATTTTATTATGCAAAAAAATTCCAATGAATCAGAGAGAAGACAGGCTTTAAGATTTTCAGCAGTGTTCTCTTAACTATCTGAGAAAGTTATCATTCGCTGAATAGATATATTTTCTCTTGATGTTCACCCACTATGGGTAATTTAGTCTTCAGAGACAATATTAAAAGCAGCAACACAGTGATTTATTATGAGAACTAGAAGAAAAAAAAAACTCCCAAGAGTTTAGCCTGTAATGTATTGACACAAATCACAAGACTTGTTCTTGCTTGATCTTTGCTTTCAAATGAGAGTTTCAGAATGAATTTCAAATAAAAAAATATTTCAAGTTCCATGCTTGAGACTGTGGAATGTAGTTTAAAGAAAGAAGAAGAGGACTTATAAAATAATTTAAATATATCTGGAACACATTTCTGCAGTAATAGCAAGTGCTATTGGAAGCAGATTCACAGCACAACTGTGAAACAGTGCAATTTTAATATCAATCTTTTTTCTTCTACTTTTCTACACTTCCAAATAAAACTCACAGCGCAGATTGAAGAAGCTGCTGAAAAATATTTTACATGAAACAACTGGATGGAGTAACATCTGGATTGAGATAGCAATTGTTTTAAGGCTGTGAACATCACAGCTTCTTTCTTTTCTTACACATCTTTTGCTTTATCTCCCCCCCCCTCCCTATGCCATGCTACACCACCCACCACCACCCTCACTTTTGGGAAAGAACAGATATCGTTCCTGCTGATCTGTCTTCGTGATAACGACCAGACCATCCTGCAGTGTTTATTACCATGGTAATGAGGAACCACACTTAGAGAAGATAGGGAAGAATTTCATTAATTGTCACCATGGCAACTTATCTATTAACTGTATAAGAGTTAGAACAGTTGTAAATCTTTTTTTTTTTTCTTTTAGGAAATTCATTTGAAAAAAAAAAACAAAGCAAAGAGAAAAAAAAGGAGGAAAGCGCCATGCTTGCCTTATGATTTATTCAGTCGATTTTTCAGAACGCTTTTTTCTTTTTTCTCTCCACTTATTTTTTATTCACTGAATGACAGTATGAGATTAATTGTACTTAACTGGGATGGTGGCGTGTACAGAGAGTTTTACACACACAAACACACACACACACGCACGCACACATATACACACAGTCGACTTCCAAGTGAAGCACAATAAAAATCAGCGTCGGCCTGCATGTCTGTCCCACTCTGCTCTTTAAGGAGGGCGTTTTCACTTCATGTACCATTCCCTGCACATAATGATCTCAGTCCTCTTTGCAGATAACCCCTCTGCTCTTCTTTATCACCTCCTTTTGTCCTAGTTCACCCTTTCTCGTCCTACCCCAAACACTTTGTCTCCATTCCCCTCATCCTACCTCTCCTCCCAGTCTCTCCTAATCTCTTTTTCACTTTTCTCTATTTCTTTCACCACACTCTTTCAATCCTCCTCTTCTCTCTCCATCATTGTGAATTCTTTGCCAACCCACATACACACACCCCTATTTTATTTTATTTTTCGCTGATCTTTTTAATCTTCTTAACCCATTTGCATATTCACGCTGTAATTTTCCTTCCAGGTTGCATTTAAATAATACAAATCCAGTCTATATTTGTCAGCTGTGAGACGATCCTATATTTATGAATATAATTGAACACAATCCAAGCGTCAGAAGATGATGCCAGAGGGGGCGTAAAAACAAGGAGTCACATCTGGAGGCCCACTTTTCTCAACCTCTTTTATTCTCCCCTCGAAACCAGAGCATCACTGCGAGAGCCAGAGTTCGACGCCTCACTGCTCAGGCCCCATTCACGGCTTTTCTTTCATTTTCTTCTTGTTATTTTTTTTTCCTAGGTTGGAATTCTTTGAATAAGTTCACACTTCCTTTATTTCATTCCACTGTTCTGCAAGTGTTGTTGTGTGATACCGTCTCCACTTCCATAAGGTTCATTAATTTGGTTTCAAGGGTGCTTCAACACAGCAGCATCTCCTTTCTCTCCGTTTCTTTGTGTCTCTCCCTCTGTAAGTGGGTCAGATTCACTAACTAACAAACCCTTTCTAATTCTTCATCTGCCGTTATGAATTGCAATACTCATCAGCGTGATTAATCAATTGCAAAAATCACAAATAAGCACCCCTTCTCTGATGACATTAGTGATATCAAAAAAATGGAAAATGAAATGTTTGCACTTCTTGCGTGTGTGTGTGTGTTTGTGAAATCAGGAGGTGGAGAAAGCATAACCCTCGGAGATTGTGATCCGATATGTATCCTTTGAAGCTGTGTTCTTGTAGTAAGTGTGGATAATTGATCCGTGCCTTTGATTCCAGCTTCATGTCTCTCCACGGGTGAAAACATCATGAAATGTGTGAAATCCATGAATTGAAGTGAGAGGACCTATTGGAAGCTTTGAAGCTGCAATGATGATTGCCCTCAAAAGAAGCAGTTTGATTTCATAAATTAAATATCCGGCGTTGTCAATCTCTGGGCTTCTAAAATGCTTATGATTGTACACAAGCAACGTCAGAACATGCACATTCATGAACACAGTGACACATGCAAACTTTCAGGAGATGCTGGAGAACTAAGACTAGGCCAACTGAGCCAAAGGGTTCCAGTGCTACCGTATGGTGAAGTTACACAAAGAGTTGAGCTGGTGGTTTAATTTAATTTAATAGCTTTTATTTTTTTAGGGTTTTTTCACAGCTTCACTCCTTTCAGCCCTCAAAATGGTGATCTCTTCTCTGCATATGTGAACAGAACTCAGACCTCTCTAAAAATAAACCAAACTTACACCACCTCGCTTTGCATTTGCATTCTGAATACAAAGTTCTAGCTCGAGATTCACGTCTCCTTTCCTACATTATATCCATGATCCAAAGCAGTAAAAGCTCTGAGAGTTCCAGAGTGAACAGAAAGAGGCCTGAGCCCTCTAGAGGATACCCTGGCTTGTCCAGTGACCAACGATATCTCATCTCATTTCTGGGGATGCATCATGAATGTATTAATAGGGCTGGAAATGACTCTGCCTCTTAGCTGACAGGCAGTTTTTCCTAGAGGTCCTGTTGCAGTTCTGCAAATCCCCCAGCCGTGCAAGAAGCATTTGTCCATTGATGATAATTATAAAAGCGACATTGTGGTTTTTGACTCTCAACTCCTGCTTTTCAAATGTTGAAGTGTAACATTCTTCGGTCCTCTAGATGAGCAGGTCAGTACCTGTTTCATCACATTAAGTGCGTGCATATGTAAAGCACTGTCAGCATTTTCTCCTGTTCCCAGGGAAAAATATAATGCACGTACAGTCTCTTAGATTTGTTACAGTGTGTTACTGCTTTGTCTTTGGTGATGGGAACTGGCCAGTAGCTGGACAGCTAAGATTATTCAACTGTGGTGTACTTTCACATTAGTACAGCATGCACAACACTATTATTATCTTTTATTTGTTCATAATTCATTGTGCACCTAAATTTTTATGCATGTGATATTCTGATATAAAATATATAAATGTATTTGCTTTTTTTGTCTTTTAATGCATATAAATAATGAAAAAAAATGTAAATGCTAAGTTAATAACAAAGCACAGGAATTTGACACAGGAGAGAGTTCAAGTCCAGTATAGAACTATTATCTACTGCTCTTATTGTTACTAGTAATGTGATCCATGTGAACGCCATGGCTGCCAAAGGAAGCAGATATTTTTAGACTAAAAAGAGACATTTTAGCAATATTATCATAATTTAACCTGATCCAGATGTATTTGTGTGTAATCACATCCAAATTACATAATACAATCATGTGACAAATGTCATATGAAATTGAGAAAGCAGTAACTTGACTAATGTACATTTTTACTCATCCTAATCATGTTTATTTAGTGCCTAAACCTAACCTAGATGTATTTGTGCCTAATCCCAACTAAATCCCTTTGTTTGCACAATTGTAGTCCACTACTTGCCATTTTGGTGCTGTTTATGGCAATAGACAGCGTTTGTTACTACTGCAATATGATACAAAAAATGCAAAAATAATAAATAAAAATAAATATAAATGCTATTTTGATGTAATAGTCTGAAAAGGAGTTGTGCTATATGCAAGTCTCAATATGCATTGTGCATCCCTGTGCATCAGGAAAGTTGATGTTGTGTTGATGGGTAGCCTAATGTTCAGGGGGGAAGAAAAAAAAAAACAGAGAAAACATTATGAAAAAGATTGTATAAAATATAAAAAAGGAACAGCCATGTGGACTTCTCTGAAAAACCTGTGTGCATTTTTGACTACTGTATACCAGAGATCCGTGTCTCTGATATCAGTCTCAGACCTTCGCACCTGAAATCTTAATGTTTATTTCAAAACATGCACCACCCTTGTCAAAAGATAGAGCCATCTAAAGATTTTTACTTTCACATAATAACATACACACTCAAACAGAGAAATAAGACACCACACACACACTCATACACTTAGACTGATAAGGAAATACGTGCGACATGCACACACTCAGACACAAACATATCCGCACTAATTCAGTGCACACACCTACGCACACATTCATGTAGTGGCAGAGTGGAGTAACCCCTTGACACTGATCTATAGTCAGCGATTCATTACTCCCTCTAATGAGTGAGATGAGATGGCTGCTCTCAGAGCACCTCCCCACCACACCACTGCAATACTGCAGCAAATTACATCCAATACAACTCTCACAGATGCACAGGCTGAGGCATAAACAATCAAAAATCTTTTTCCTTCTACCACCTTCCCCATTGTTTGCTGTCTTTATACTGAATCCCTCTCCCATTGTATTAATTCTGCCTACAGACATACAGGTGCTGTCTGTGTTTCAAATTATGCAGCGCTCGCTATTGATCAATATTGAGAATGCAGATATAGGGTGGTTAAGCTGGCAGTCATCTTCAGAGAAGGTGACTGGCGATCCACGTCCTCTTCATCTTCTTCTAATTGCTCACTGGAGAAATCAACAGATGAGGACATCACAGAAGGAAAGAAAGAGCATCTTTAAGGGTTAACTGGTCTCACTCACTCACACACACACACACACACACACACACACACACACACACACACACACACACACACACACACACACACCACTGAAACCAACCAGCTTTACATATAAACTGTAGAGTGTTCATTAAAGATAAAAAGGTGTTTGTGCACTTCAAAATAAGGTATTCAAATTCAAGTAAGAAATGTATAATTAATAGGTACGGGTGTTTGTGTTTGTTGTTGGCACATGATCCTAATATGCTAAATTCAGGCTGTCATGCTTCAGATAAAAGTGTATGCTACACCCCTCTCCCTTTTGTTAAACAACTGGATGATGGAGATGGAGATTGCACAGCAGGAGCATTGCACATGTACTAATCATGCATAGGTAATTGTGTGTAAATTTGGCAGGAGGAAACTGGCAGCTATATTAAAGACCTGTGGGCTCAGTTTTGAAAAAGGAACTAACATGTGCACCACTGACTTTTCAAAAAATGTGACGGTGGGACAGCAGCAGGCCAAATTGCTTTAATGAATATTGTTTTGTACTGAAGTCAAAGTCAATGGGCTTACATGTTTTTAATGCAGAAACATGTTTTCCCCACATAAGGTGGAAATATTCTTGTAGAGAGCAACTAGTGAAATGATGCACTTTTCAATAAGAAAAGAACATTTGAGAATAAAAGGACATACACAACTTGACCCATAGAAACCTAAAAATTTTACATTTTTCCTACAGGTTCTGCATCATCTCTGAGAATTTTGAAATAGAAATACTTTGGATTACCCAACCACAATGACATTTTCAGATAACCAGTACAGTATGTACGCCACTAACGGAGTGAGAGCAGTGAATTTCTTTAATCAACATGCCTATAAGCAACAAATACTGTATGATGTCAGACTGAAAAAATATACAACTGAAATGACAATTCAGTCTAATTAGTTTTAAAAAGAATCAACTGAAATTAAAATACCACAGCCAGTAACAATGGATAAAGCACACAGACATAAGACAGAGCGTTGCATGCCTAACCAATTCTATATTTGAAACTGTCCAGTGTTGGAGTGCATGACAGCCAAAAACATATTTTCCTCCATTTGTGTGAGAGTGTAGCGTCAATTCGCCATCCCTCATTTAATGAAACAGCCCCAGGTTTTGTCTTTTAATGAGACTACACAGTAAACCCTCATGTTTCTGGGTTCATAGACTTAGGATAGAAATGTTCAAATTTACAAAACTGATTGAACTAAGATCACAAGAATAAAGAAAGGATCTAAAGTGGATTTTTGCTTAAAGGTCTTCATAAGCTAGAGGGAGGGGAATTTCTTAAACAGGCATTTCTTTTACATGAGATAAAAGCGAGGTGAGAAAAATGGATTGTGTCATTTATTGAAATTAGAGGAGCTCTGGGATTACACACTGTTTGAATTGACTAATTAAATTCTACAGTGAATGTACATGTACTCTACTCTAGGGCAAGGGGTCAGCTACATATTATTTTTTTTTTACCTTGAATCACTTAATGCATGCGTGATTGAACATGATGTAAGGTAAGTCATAATCATCATGCATGTATTTACTCTGCAATTAGGCTGAGTTTACATACCTGCAACTGCAACTCAGGGTCCAAAAAACTATGTTGCTTTACAACAGAACTGCGGCCACAATTAACGTAATTATCATGTTTTCTGGAAGCGTAT
Source organism: Ctenopoma multispine (assembly GCA_034779795.1). NCBI lineage: Eukaryota > Metazoa > Chordata > Actinopteri > Anabantiformes > Anabantidae > Ctenopoma > Ctenopoma multispine. The sequence continues at coordinate 24,203,269 of JAUYWH010000018.1, forward strand.
TTTGGGGGGTAAATGATGTGCTACATTTATTGACAGAAAGCTAGGCGCAAGGATGGTGGTTGGCACGGATGGCAAGCAGATACTGTGCAGGGCTGAGAAGCCGCAGGCCCCGAGTTCAACAAGTCCTATGTGAAGTTGGGTTTAGGTAAGCAAAGTACTGAGGTTAGTGTTAGAGAAAGAATTTTAATGCAGAGGTTGCATGTGAGTGAAGCGATTCCATTTTCATCTAAACCAGCTCACAGTCTTTACCGGACCTTAACCCAGTGTTGTTCCCAGTCAAATTCCACCACACCAAACTCACTCACCCATGTCCTTATGAACCTTGCTTTGTGCACTGGATTCATTGATTTGGAAAAGTGTCCCAATACTTTTGGAAATATCGTCATCACATTTTTGTCTCAGTTTTGTCTGGATGAAAAAATCAACTCCTAGAGGAATCACCCGAACATGAATGAATAAATAAATAAAAGAAAGCTGCAGTATCGCAGCAAGCTGCCACCCCGTCTTCCTCTCTGTTCAAATGATTGACATTTTATCGCCTCACTTAGCCACACCTAACAAAGGTTATATCAAATAAGTGAGCTAAGATGCATCAGTTACTGGTGTCATCAGTGTGTCTGTAGGTGTCCATACACACACCAGAGTGCACCGAATGTAACAAAATGTGACCTACTGCAGGGATTCGCTTCCTATCCTGCTTCACCTTAACAGCTCCCTGCCACGCACTGCTAAGACGACCTAATGATGCAAACCTGTTTCCGCTCTTTCTCACTGAGCAGCTGATCGCTGGCAGAACAAAAGAGAAACATCTAAAGTAGTTTGTGTTATTCAACAAACCCAATGAATATCTTATCAGAATAACTGAATAATTTGACTGCAATTAATAACTCAACAGACAAAACACTGCTAATGTTGGTGAACAGTGTCTAGCAGAAAAGGAGGAGAGTGACCTTTTCACAGTGTGAATGATAGTGTGTGAGAGTAAATACTATTTTTATGGGGAAAAAAATACTGAAAACCTCTGTTAAAGTTGTTGAAGTGTGAGCACTTGTCTCAGAGAAATGTTTTAATGAGATGCTTAAAATCTAATCAACACCTATCTTGATAACTCCCAATAAAATCTTGCTGGTCAAAAGTGTTTCTGAAGTTAAAAACTTTTTTTAAATTATATTAGAGGTTTAGTCAGTAGGAACATACATTAAAATATAGATTGATGCCTTGTCTTCTTTTGTGGTCATACATAACAAACTATAGGTTCAAATATACTGCTTTGGAGATGTCATTTTAAAGTTAGAAAAAAAACAAACAGGACTGCAGGCAGTGAAGATGAGATGAGAGACTGACACTCCTGTTCCTTAATCATGTCAGAACAAAACGAAAGAAGGGAGATCTAAAAATAAATACTTAAAACACACCAGCTTCCACAAAGATTTTGATACACAATGCATTTCTTGCTCTCTGTTTTTCTCTCCCACATACAAAAACCAACTAAAACTGAATATACCAAAACACAGGCAGAGCTGGCATTTAAATGAAGCTGGACCCTGCCCATTAGGACTGTGTCTCATCTTCTGAAGACCCCAAAACTAAATATTCAGAGATCTTGCCAATCTTGTCACTTGGTTTGCAGTTTAAGTCGTGTATGACCAGCTACTATTCCTGTACACATCAACAAACCAGACTGTATCTTCAGGTTTGATAACAGAGGAATACATCATATTTTGATGTCACTTCTTTACACTGAAAGAGCAAGAGTTGTTTTTCGACACAGGGTCATGTCATGCTCACTGCATCACTTGACAGTTCCTGAGTTGCCTCGAACCCAGCTGCATCTGCATCTCCCTGATTACGTCCCAGCTGTTCCCCGGGGCTTCGGAGTGTTACAAGCAGTGTACCTGGCCACCCTCTGTCAGTAATACAAGTTGTCGTGTTCTAACCTGAGAGTCTGACAGCCTGAATTTGTGATTTACAGAGCTTGCAAGTTTTTCAGGCTGACTGAGTCAGTTTCCCTGGCTGGTGCCAGGTTCCTGCCTATTTGGAGCCCCATTTAGACTCCTACGGGAGATTTGGTTATTTTAATATTTGCATGCCCTGGTCAGTGATTTTAATCTCTTCAGGAACACACGCACAACCTAGTAATAATTACAGTCCAAATTACCTACTGTTTGTTGACACACTCCCATAATTTGAGAACCATCCGGAGAGACATCTTGTATTTTAAGTGTATCTCTGAGAATTTGCATGCAAATGGATGCATTCTGTTTCCTATTATTGAGTTAAATTAGCTTAGGGCGCACAGAGAAAACAGAGAGATGGATTTCTGCTGGCCTGATGAGATGTAGTCATATTGGAAAGAATAATGACATATAGGAAAATAAACTGTCAAGAAAATAAACTTAATTGTAATGATGTGACAACACATTATAACACTGCAAAACATTATATCAGTTATAAACAATTAAATAAGATTTAAAATGAATGGTTTTGATTTTAGCTACTGCCAAACTACAGAAAACCATGCATTTCTAGAAGGCTATATCCATGAGCTGTAAAGGCATGTTCACGATTGTATTTTTCAAGGAGAATGATACACTCAGTAATGTCAGCTCACACAACATTTTAAAACAACATTTAAGGTATTACGATACATATCGCACATCTTTATTTGTGTGTAGCTTTTCCTCCAGGATTTTTTTATCTTCATAAGCCTTCCAAGACCTGCTGCATAGAAGCATCTCCAAAGCATGATGCTACCACCACTTTATTTCACTGTGGGGATTGAGTTTGGTTTATGCCAAATGTAGCACATATGGTATGATGGCCAAAAAGCTCAATTCTGGCCTCATCAGACCATAAAACCCTCTTTTAGTTTACTTCAGAGTCTCCCAAATACCTTCTGGAAAACTCTCACTGTGATTTAATATGAGCTTCTTTTCCTCATTGCATGGTCACTGGGTTTTTGAGTACAGCCTGCCGTAGACAGATGTATGCTAGTGCCATAGTCTTCCATTTCTGGATGATGGATTTAACTGTATTTCAAGGGATATTCAGTGATTTAGAAATGTTCTTGTATCCATCCCATATCCCGGTATTCAGCAACATTTTCACATAGTTACTTGTAGTGTCTCTTGTCTTCATGGTGTCTATTTTGATGAGAATACTGATTCATCAATAACTGGTCCTCCCAGATGCATGCGTATTTATACTACAATCCTTGATACACAGCACTCAGGAGATGTCATTTAACTAATTGTGTGACCAGCCAGCTGCACCAGTGACAACTGAGGTGAGTTACTTTAGGATTATGAGTGTGAATAAGCAATTGTTTGTTTTCCTCTCTTATGATTTTAATTAATTTAGATTATCTCATTGATTTACTGAAGGAGGACATGCAGACGCTTGGTGTGACAGAGCAGGATGCTAAAGATAGGGTAAGATGAAGGCAGATGATCCACCGTGGTGACTCCTAAAGGGAGCAGCCAAAAGAAAAGGGAGTAGAATTTAGATTTTTTCATGCACAGATAAAGTACAGTATATATCACCCAAACTGTTTTTATTTTTTACTAAAGTGTTTTGACTCGCTGCATAATTTTAAGTCACAATAAGCTGCGGTTCTGTGCACTACCCAATGCCCCAAAAACAGAGCTCAAAGGTGATTACAAAGGAAATACTTCCAAATGTTCCAAATGTTGCATGTAATCACACATGCAACATTTACATATCCATTTCTTATGTGAGCGCTGGGTTTTCAGCTGTTTCACAGGTCAAACATAGTTTTAGTCCACTCTTATCCATGCTACACTTACCAGTCACCTTCTCTCACTATTTACTAGTCTACAGACAGCACTCTTCAGCTGCCTTTGGTCTGTTGCTTTCCAGTCCATCCTCCCCTGTTGCCTAACGACCTCCTCGTGTTGAGCTTGTACCCCTCCACTCCTCTTCATTAGAGCCTCTCGAACCTTACCATCTGTCTCAGCCTCATTGTGTCTGCATTTGTGTCCAGTTCCTTTAAAAAAAAAAATCATCCTTGCTGCTACTGGATCAACATTGAATCATAGAGGGAGAAATACAAAAGGTGAAGATAACAATTTCTTTACAGACAGCTGTGTATTGAATGAGGGAAAACAAACCTTTGCTCCAGAAGCCAGCTCACTCCTGGCATGTAGTCTTGGAATAGCCACAAGGCACCACAGGGAATGTCAAAAATCACAAACTGAAGTAAACAATGGAGTTGGTTGGTTGTTCCCGAAAGGAAGACAGACAAAAACATTATCTCTGGACCATACTTTCAACTCGGCCAACAAACAAATACTACTACTACTACTACTACTGCCCTGCTGTATATATGAAATGTTAACAGCTTTCTAGATAACTAGCAACTATCCAAGTCAAAAGATTCCAGCCTTAATTCATATTCAGTGCACTCGTGGTAAATGCAGTGGTGAGTTTTATCATTATCTTCAGTAATGAACTTTGCGAGCTGAATGGTGAACTGAACCGTGGCTGCAGTTTGTCCATAAATTACATTCACATAATCCAGAGAAAAAGGGCTTCAACAATCTTCTTGGTTTACGTCAGTGGGAGGCAGTTTGCATCTGTCGCTAAGCTTCTGTCACAGTTAATAAAAATGTCTTCTGTATGGAAACTTTTGTAATAGCTGAGATAATCATTTTTATATCTGTTGAAAACACATACAGAAAAGAATATGTACAGTATGTATTAAGCACCAATCAAAGATTATTGTAAGCATTGTCCAGTTAGTTTTTAATTGTGATGTTTATGGCTACTAATTTACAACAGCAATGATGGTTTTGACAGTCTATTGAAATATTTACCTTAACCTAAAGGTTAAGGTTACTTTTGTAGCCTAAAAAAACATATAGTAGGACTGTGGACAAAAGGAAACTGATCTCTGGTGTCATTAACTGCCTATTTCATGCCTGCTATCCACTCAGACTATCGCCTTACAAATTACAGTATGGAACTTGGGGGTTCTTTGTGAGCCCATTTGTACAGCATGATAATGTTGTATGGCTCAGACTAATTGGTCCGATTATGGGCCAAACTGAGTCCCCAAAGGCTAAAGTCTGAGTTACCAAGCCCATCTGCTTATGGAACACCCTCTCAATTTGGATCAGCTTGTCAATCTGCCTGGAGTAACACGTACATGCACACACGGCAGAAAACATTCATCTTCAGACATTCAGCAGTGTACTCATTAGTGAAATGAGTGGAGTATTTCCAGTTTGTTTCTTTTACTTTTACTCCACTACATTTGGTGCTACTTAATTTTGAGATTCTAAAATATAATCAACTGATATGCTATGATATACGGTATAAGTGTGAACCAACCACCTTATGAAGAAAAACATTTTAGATTTCTGCAGAAATGTTACTTATGAGCCATGTGTGAAACAAATCTGGAGTAAACGTGTACATTAAAGCTACAATATGTAACGTAAGCTAGTGCTAGCACTGAGACTTGAAATCAATCCAGTTCTCCCTCTCCCTGACCTGCTGCGCTCCGCTACACTACTCAACGCTCTGCCCAGCACTTCTGCTGGTTGCCATTATGAAATTGCAATTAATGAGCATGTTCTAAAATGTTCTTATCAAGATGAAATTCTTAAAATTCTCCAACTGGCTAGAAGACTCAAACTACTTTGAGGAGCAAATATCTCTACAGTGCTGTACAAAGAGTCGGGGTCACAGGAAGCTTCAACATTATCTCTCCACATCAGGAAAGAGTGTATTTCTAATCAAAAATATCAACAGCACTGAGTTTTAAATAAATTGTTTTCTCAGAAAAGTACTTTTGCACTTGCAAGTACAGTTAAAGTATTCAGAAAATAATTTGTATAGTGATTTGTGTAGAATTGGTACTAGAACTTATCTGAACCTTTTTGACTGAATGTACATTACAGTGGGAAACATAGATGTAAATACTGAAATTATAATGGCTGATATCCATTTAACTACTTCAGCTTCAGGGTCCTGGTATTGTGCATGCCGGCTCACGGTCACACGGTCAAGGCTTACTGCACTTGAAAACAGAACAGAAACACAAGGCTGAAGAGTCTCCTATGGACAGTCAGATAAAATGAAGGTGCTAGCTGAAACAAAAAGGGGTTCTTCAGTTCTTCTGTCAGTAGTTCTTTAAAGAAGCTCCAGGGGTGACTCTAATAGTTTGTTTTACCCTGTCCGTTGAAAGGTGGGTTTACTGCACCAAGAAGCCATCTCAATTTGCTGTATAAAAGGTACCAAGACAGTGTGGAGAGTCTGTGCTGCCCATCATTTAAGCCACCTCAAGAGGTAGAGGGGAGGGAGTCCACCCAACCATCTGTACAAAACATCCAAGTTTGAGGCTTTGGGGGAAAACTCATCCAAAATCGGTTCTTTCATGAAAGAATTTCTTATTTGAAAACTTCAGCATAAAATATTAAGCTGTAAAACACGGGTGTAACATTAACAACAGAACAGTTTGTTCACATTTCTCAAAAAATCTTAAAAAGAAAAAAAAAAACTGTCATAACATTTAAAGCACCATCAAACATTTTTAGTTTGTGTTTATTATTAAAAGAACTTCCCTGACAGGTCACCTCTCTTTTTTAGGAAGGCTGTGATCCTATTCTCGCACTTACACACATCATTAGCATCTGGAAGTGACCCAGTACAACCAGTCTGACCTGTGGCCACTAAGCAGTTCGACTGGAATAGTCAGGGTGAAAGACCTCGCTCCAGACAGTGGTGCTCAACAGTAGTGCTGATGAGTGAGAAGTGTTGCCTTTTTATTTATCCACTCAGATGTAGTCCTGCTGTGGATTGAACATCCACAGCAGGACTAATTTGATCTGAGAACATCATAACTAGACAAGTGAACATTCTAAATGCCTTTTTTAAAGGGTAAAACATAGTATCAACAGAATATCAACAGACTTAGAAGAAATATATGAACAAACGGTATTTGATAGGATGCAAGGGCTACTTATAGCTTAAAGAAGAAAACAGAAAACACCCCAAAAAATGCTGTTCAGTGGCAGCTGGACTTGTTTTAAGTGCTGATGAAACCTTCTGGATGGAAAGTGAAACATCTACAAGAACTTTAAGTCCATTTGCCACTGAACAGCATTTTTGGGGATAACCACTCAGAGTCTTCACAGACATTAAAAAAACATGTATGATATGAATGAATATGTGCGGTTACCAAATGTCACCATTTCATCTGTTTCATTTATAATTTTTATATTATTGTCATCATCATAATTATTATTGGTTATACCTCACTTTGGATAATTTTACAATGGTGCTATCAACCAGTATCTCCCACCATCTAGTGAACAGAAAGGCTCTTTAGCTGGTCATGGTTGTTTGAAGAACCATTATTTTTGTATTATTAGACAAGCCATAAAACAGATGGCAGAGGAACATGAACCCCATTTCATTTCCACATAACACTTACAATTGTATGTTGAACTGAATATTTTCTGTTCTTTGCCGAAGGTTGGTAGAGTTTGCTCAGCAGCTTACAACGTCTGGCTGAAATTTCAGGGTGAAGTCATGACCCATTACAACAGACATTTCTGCAGTTTGTACACGCATAAAATATTCATTCCAAGTTCAAGTAAAAACACCAGAGAAATCACACCCATGCATTTTAGTTGCAGAGACACTGATTTCTTTATCGTTTCCAACATACTGTGAGCAGCCTTCTTTTTGTTCAAGAAATGTTCCTAAATATGAGAGAATACAACCCCCAAAACAAAACGCAGTAACTGTTTCAATATCTCCTGTTGTGTCAGAGCTCGGAAGCTTTATGCGCTCTGCTCCCCTTCCAATTTGTTTGGACCCATCTCAGTTTAAAAAGCTCACAAACGTAAATTATGAAGCCCATTGTAAAGTAAGAGCTCTCTGGGTTTTTCCAGTAGAGGCTGCTTTGAGCTGCGTCCTTGTAAGAAGCAGGTACAGTATTTTATTGTGTGTGACAGCGAGGGGGAGGGAGACTTTGAGGGAGACTTTTCTTTTTATTCCTAAACGCTCTCCAGTAAAATGGCTCCAGCGCCACCATGTAATGCGCACAGGGACCATCTTCAAGCTTTTGTATCACGCTCTATTTTGTAAGTGAAGGTGTCACCTTCTCAATTCAAAGCAATACAATAGCATCCCTAAATAAACCTGTCACGTCTGTAATAATGCAAGAATAATTCAGAGAAACACTTTTTTTTTCTAAGCTCAGAGACCACCTAATAATAGATGGTTTAGAACTAGATAGAGGATAGGATGTTTTACAAGCACAAGCACACACACATGCATAACTGGACCCTACTGGACCTCAACCAGAAACTTCCTCCTCTTCAAGCAGTGCTCAAAACTATGTGATTAGATTTTTGTCTCAGAGTTTTTGCTCGAGTCAAAATGGGTTTTCTTGCGGTTGCAAACGTGGCCTGTTTGTTTCCAGAGTGCAACAGCTAAGAACATAATCTACATATTTATAACTCTGTTTGATATCATTAATTTTATCTTTGATACATGCAGTTGTGTGTGTGCATGTTTCTGATTGATGTGCATTATGCTTCATCTCAGCATAAACTTAGATTAAAGGAAAATGGGGAATCAGCAGAACGTGCCTAGAGTTGGTTCGCACGTAAGCAAGATAAGTGAAAACAAAAATGCGCACACACACACACACACAGAGGCAGACGCACACAGTGACTGAATCTTTTTCACATTTGTTTCATCTGGCTGATCTGTTGATCTGCGCTTATTTAAAAAGCAGAGACACTTGCAGATGTCAGATAACCCACGGCTTTTCTCTCTCTCTTTCTGTGTTTTCAAATTTAAATGAGCTTCATCTGCATGAAATATTTCGGCATCTGTTTCCCAAAGAACATGGGCATGACATCTTGAAGAATGACAACTCATCAAGCAAAATGCCATCATAAAATTACAATCAATTAATCAATATTTATCAATTTAGTATTTGTATTACTTTCTCCAGATCAGTAAAGAGGCTAATTTATCTTTCCCTCTCTGTCACTTGACATCATCTGCATACAGCGTTATCCATCATACGGAATCACAGTGTGAAATCCTGACTCTGGGGGAGCCACACGAGACCTTATCTAGACACAAACACAAACGCAGAGCGCATTTTAAATCAGAATCCTAACACAGTGGGCTTGTTATGAATGGGCTATGATGCACTGACAACACTTTTAGTCGTCAGCTAGCATGTGCAGCCTCTATTAACTCTGTTCATTGTACATACTGAATGTGGCCTGCGATTTCTGATCCATGAGCTCCTCCTCATAACTGCTAATGACCTGGTGTAGATCAGTGTGTGGTATATAGATAGACATACATAGATTTTCTACACTGATCCACACAAAATCTACAGCATGGGCACTCTGACTGGTCTCCGGCTACGCAGCCCCATGCACAACAAGCTGTCGATCACGGCCAGCATTAAGTTTATTCCATGCTGACTCCTGTCCACCACAACATTAAAATCAGCAGGTGGATTTAAGGCTACAATAACTACCTACAACTTGGCTCCTTGCCCCTCCCATCCCGTTCCTGCAACTATATCTCCCACCTTATATACATCCACAGCCATTATCCAGACTTTATCTGGCTATCCCTCTAGTACAAAGTCCGGGTAATCTGGAGGCAATTTGGACCGTTTTCAAACATTATAACAAAATGTTGTAATTAAGTTGTTTACAGCATTGAAATTTCCAACATTTTAGAAATATGGGTATCCAGCATGCTGCCATCACACAACAGCTCTGCCTGTTAATCTTTAGCTGGCAGGTGCGCTTCATATTATTCATGATAGGGAATTGTCACAGAGCTGGACTCAAAACAAATGAAATAAGGGACAAACTGGATAATATAAACAGAGAAAATCGTGGCTGTTGTGTTCTTAGTGGAATAGTATCTAACCAACAAAACTGTGCATCAGATTGACTGTGTTTTTGTTTGCGCAAATATCCTGTGCTCCATCTTCTACACTTTTACTTATATTCAGGATGCTTCTTTGTGCTTACAAAAAAATAATGGCTGTTGTATTTATTCTCCTCTTGGATTTATGTGAAACAACCCTGTCAAATATCCTCAACCAATAGAATGCCAGATATGGTGTTGACCAATAAAACGGTCATGTTTCACATTGCTTTACTTCTTGGAGCATCCTTTACAAGCCTTTACTCTTGCTTTATTTTTGCTCTTCTAGTCTGGGATCACTCAGGAATTTATTACTTGCCCTCTTTGTATGACTTTTGGAAGACATGTATATGTATATGCAGCAGGCTCCTGTGTGTCTTGTGGACTTAGACAAGAGGAAATAATTGGACTTCTCTGATTGGTTAGAAGGGCGAACCTCACTCAGAAACCCTTTAGATGAGAAGTTCTCTGCACTGTTTTAGTGATGTTTGGGTACATGAGGCCGTGACCGCACTTCTCCACATTAAGTTTTAGAGCATATTTCCATTTTTAAAAATGTATGTCCGATTAAAAAAAAAAAAAGTGATATACTGTGGCTTTAATATAAGTAAACAAACTAGAGATATAACCACAAGCAGAGTAGATACAAACAGTAATGATGCCAGCTTAGTGCCAGATGCAAAATGCTTGTAGGGTATTTCAGATACGCTGCTCAGAACGAAACCAATAATTGAACCAACTCTAAGAAAACCAGTCAATAGAGAAAAACAGCCTCACTTTATTTTTTGCAGCTAGGACAATGTGATCTTTTCATTTATAACCCTGCTTTTTTTATTAGTTGTTCTGTGTGTAGCACAATGACCTTTCAATGAGTGTATGTTGAACCTATGATTCCCTTATCTCTCAGCAGCAATGACTTCTTGAACTTCTTTACAAGTAAAGTGATAACTATTA
>JAUYWH010000018.1:24214264-24277834 GCA_034779795.1 Ctenopoma multispine
GCCCTGAGATGACTTATGTTGTAAATTGGCGCTATATAAATAAAGTTGAATTGAATTGAATTGAATTGAATTGAATTATGACCACTGCAAGTTATTTCTGCTTAATTTTAGGTTGTTCTTTTTATCGTTAGACACATTAAACATCACTCTTCTCTTTACTAATTTTTCTGGACATTCCCTCCTTTTTCTGCACACAGACATGTTTGATTTGTATATGGGGGAAAAAAAATAAACTTCACTAATGCTTCACTGTCCAGGAAACATTGTTTCAACAACTTAACTACCATGTAAACAAAAAACTTTGTGCAGCGGTGGAGTGGAGTGACTGTATGAAAGGAGAGATCGTTACACGCAGTGATTTATCCTCATATTGGAGACTAAAACGGTAACAGAAGAGGGGTCTTTTTTTAAAATATCTAATGTGGAAAATTCTGTGCAATATTTGAGCCACTCAGTGATGTTCAGAGCTGCAGACCGTGCCCACTGAAAGTATTAACCTGTAACAAGACTTTTTGGAATTTAGACCCTGGCTCCTCCAGTGGAAACACAGGCAAAGAAACAAAGTTCCTCAAAAGGCTCCTGGTCCCACAGAAAGGTTTTTGTGATTATGTAAAGTGGCGTGTGATCTAAATATTCTAATTGCTGTTCTACTTTACTGCGTTATCAGTCTTCTGATACACAGAGAGGAGAGATTAATAATATAATAATAATAATAAAAGAGGTAAATGTTCTGCACTTATATAGTGCTTTTCTACCTATAGAGTTACTCAAAGCACTTTTCACTGCTTCTCATTAACCCCTTCTCACACACACACACACACACAGACACACAGACACACACACACACACACACACACACACACACACACCAATGGCAGAGCTGGTATGCAGCTGACCTGACACTTCGGGGGCAACCTGGGGTTTAGTGTCTTGCCCAAGGATACTTTGATATATGATTGGAGGATCTGGGGATCGAACCACCGATCTCACAAATAAAAAATAATAAGAAGTCAGAAATCTGTCAGCCATGCTTCTGAAGTAGAGAAGAAATAACTGATCTTTTTACTTATACATGGATATACAGTAACCAGGTTACTACACTGCATGTATGGTAAACATGTTCCCTAATTATCCACAAAACCTAGATTCTCTGAGAAACAAAATTATCTTTTTTTAAAATTTTCAAAACAAACCTTCAACAATGGGCACACCAGTAAAACACTGATGTAGCTGAGGCTGAGTTAACTATTGACTTCATTTCTATGGAGACACTGGAGGCCTTTTTTTCATTGATTGACTAATGTAAAAGCCTTTTTTGAAGTCAACAACTTGTGACCAGTTAGACCTGCTCCATATACAGTATATGACACGTTGGCTGTTCATTCACGTGAAGTTATTCCAAACAGGAACTTGGGCAGATGTGTATGCCAGAGCACACAAAAGGTGGAATGGAACCATCTGTCACTGAGATATTAGTTTTCCCAGGAGCCGTGGTGAAATGTAACATTTGGTGCTCTACTTATGATTTATAAATATAATTGCTCCATGATTGATAATGCACTCTGCTTGGACTCCTGTAAGTTTTCTGTCCAGGACAACAACCCCACTCGTTCCGTCTTACAATGACCCTTGGGGATTATAAAGCAAACTTATTTTCATGCAGTGCAGTGCAGATACGCACTAATACAGAGTGATGGATGGGAACATCTGAGGTTAATTGGTAACCCAATTTTCTGTTAAAGCTTTGGATGGCCTCGTACCTTGTTACTGCCGCTAACTAATATTACACCTGACTTTGGCTGGATGATTTTGGCTCACGTCTTGTGTTAGTGTATAGCTCAGAAGTAAAGTAGCTCAAAACTTAATAATTAACCTATGGCGTGCAAAAGAGAGCTGCGCACAAGGTTTCATCACTGGGCTCATGTTTTATCAGCAATAAACACCTTCCTATGTTTGTATCTGATAGTGAAGTGAATGGCAAGCAGGCGATACACATACCTCCCACAGGCTTACAGTGCTCGCACCGGAGGCAATTAATTGCAGAGCCTTTACCACAACTGCCTAATGAAACTGGGATTCAGATGTATACCTGCCGAGGTGTGTGTCTGTGTGTGTGTGTGTGTACATGTATACAAAACTGTCTCAGTCCTATCTTAATGCAAGTAGACTGAAGGTCTGAAGGGAGAATCTGTAAAAACAAAGAGATTAATGAATAATGCAGGAATTGTGCACACAAACACACACACAAACTAAAACACACACATGCAGACTTGTTATTAACACATACCTTTACACTAATATATACAGTATCACGGGTCCCCAGGATGTAGTTGAGTGAATGTGAGACAGAGAGAGGGCCCATTGCTGCATCCACATTTTCCCCAAAGGGCATTGACATGGTTTTGAGCGTGTTACCATGGAAATAAAGGGGTTTTAGTTTAGAGGGTGGGTGGCAGGTAGAAGTAGAGAGGAGCCTCTCGGCTGAATATTAATGATAGTCATACAGTGAAGAGTGATGTGTCTCAGCATCTGTGACTTTGTCAGTTATCAGCGTGATATCAAAACAGCGAGCTGACTTCACTGCCACAGGCTTTGGACTGTGTGATTGTAAATAAGTGGAATTTTCTGTCATTTATTTTTGAATTAATTTGTTACAGCGAATGATCCCTTTTTAGGCTTCAGTTCCGCAGCCCTATAGTGCACAGCAAAGTTTTGACCTGAGCTGTTGCAGCTGTCAGGCCGAGAAACTTTTGGACTTTTACACTGCAGAAACACGGGTTTCTTTTTATAATGACCCAAATCATGACTTAACCATGAGCTACAAAAATGAGAACGCATTCAAATACTGGCCACTTTCTTCAAAGAAAAGATGTTAAGAGTTGTTGACCCATGTCCAACACCGATGTTGTGGCAGGTCTCTGTAACATTTAAAATATTATCTGAGTCCAGTAATCTTAGGTTTGCAGGTAACTCAAAGTCAGTGTGTATACTAGCATGTTTCCGACTACAAGTGGAGACTATTTTTATATTCATACTGTAGAGAGGGCTGACATTACTGACTTTACATCCAGCAGCTGCTTAGAACAATCACAGCGTTCCACTGTTGCCCGCTGAGCAGCTCCACTGGAGTAGCAGGGGGAGTTCAGCAGTTTGCTTAAAGGCAGTACCAAAGTAGTTATTGTAAACGTTTTAGTGTTCCTGGTTCATTTCTCTGTCAATCTGCACTTTCAGTCTGCACCTTTCCAAAGGGGGGGGGGGCTTGTTACAGTAGTTGTGACATTACCTTTTTCAATCATTCTGAAAAATAATTGATGCCATCCTGACAATTCCTCCAGTTTATCAAGAGCCATACTTTCTGCATGCCTATAAGACCTTCTGGAAGACCTCAACAAACATACACCATCCTGCATCCCATAGCCCTATCCATCACTTCCATGTCTTTCCCTTGTCTCAGTGCCTCACGGATCCATCCAGAAATCTGGACAGGAACACTGGCATCATGGTTAGGATGTCTGGACTCAGTGCTGCTCTCCAGTGCCAACACGACAACATGCCAACATGTGTCCGTTATCATTCAGAGAGCAGCCATGACTTGACATTGCCCTGAAGAGCTGCTGATACCAAAACACATTTGTTTTCCAATAGAAACATCCATATGAGAGTATAATATCAGCATATAATGGATCTTGGCTGGTGACAGATACTTTGCATGGATCTGTCCCACTATAAACGTCTGCGCCTCTGTCTGATATACTTGGTCCTTACAAAGAGGAAGGAAGAAACCAATGACCCCATCCTTTCTATCCATTACATCACCACTGTTGCAGAAATACAATAACTGAAGAAAGGAACAAAGGAAATCATGAGAGAGACTTTTTAGCTTTTCATTGTGTTTTCTTCCTGCTCTTTTCCTTCTTCCCTTCTTCTTTCAGTCTCTTCCTCTGTCATTAAAAGACAGGTGTCACATTCTCTGTTTGCTTCTTCATGTGCAACAGGCTCATGAATATCGGTTTTATTTTCTCTCGACTTGTTTGTTTGGACTGCATATCTTGGACAGCTGCAGGTGCTTTTTGGAGCGATTATCAATCTGAGAAATGACTCTCTCACTGATCCCTTTTCAAATACTCTGGAAATGAGCCTCCTGCTTGACTTTCCATACATTAGAATGCCTCATTATTTCAACTGATCCTTGCTGTGTATTCTCCACTTGTACATGGACGGTAGCGGAAGAGACAGAGCAGAGAGCTAGCCTTACAGTGATTTTTTTTTTCCAGAAAGTCTTTGATTTGGTTCATCACCAGCATTTGTTATTAGATTTTTTTTTATTTAAAATTAATATTTTTTTTTACTCTTTGTTCTATTGCTTACCTGTCCACTTCTTTGCCTTCAAATCATCACACAATATGATCAAATAGTGGTAGGATAACACAAAACATGTTTGACTGCGGAATCAAAGACCAAGAAACACCCAGAAAGACTCACAGCATGGCTGTGTATTTTCCTATAATCCAATACAAATGGTCTTTGTACTCTAACTGTACTAACGGCTCTATCAAACTGCCGCACTCAATGCGCCATCACCTGACTAATATTTGGATTAGCATCTGGGGCAAAAAACTAAAAATGTCATCAAACAAGTGGAACTTTTCCACAACGTAAAGGAACATCATTATGTGGGACCCGGGCAAACATATAAATCGTTGAGTTAAAACTTTATGGCTTCATACGCTGCAAAGTGTGATGGGGACACGTGGGACAGTTACGAGATAAGTGTCACCTTTGCAAAATTAAATAAAAGGCCACCTACCCCATCTATCAATCCATGGTTACACATTCATCCCATAACCCTTTTCTGCTACAGTAGCCCTTCTGTCGATTTGGACCAGACTCCTTCATTGTCCCTGCATACAAACTAATGCATCTTCACTCTTTCTTTTCGGATCACAGGAAGACTTTCACAAGCTGACCAATCAGATCAAAATGGGATTGGGGAAGTGGGACCTTAAAGACACGAGAGCTCAAACAAGCCATTTTATTTTTTGCTATTATGGTAAAGACCAGGCTTAAGAAATAAACTTCAGCTCCAGGTCTTCATCTGCCACACAGTATTATTGGAGTTTCTGTAACTTTAAATATGACAAAAGCTTTCACTCCACAACTGCTTCAGGTTGAAGTTATCACTTAAACTCCGGCACAAAATTCTGACTTTCATGCATTAATCAACTGAAGTACATAGAGAGTATAGTAGCA
Organism: Ctenopoma multispine; assembly: GCA_034779795.1. Classification (NCBI taxonomy): domain Eukaryota; kingdom Metazoa; phylum Chordata; class Actinopteri; order Anabantiformes; family Anabantidae; genus Ctenopoma; species Ctenopoma multispine. The sequence goes on from JAUYWH010000018.1 coordinate 24,219,515, forward strand.
GCAAATGCTGTAAGACAAGATGGAACAGCAGTGGCAGTGAATATAATGGAGATTTAGACTTAAGAGGACAGGAAGCATAGTAGCTTTGTTTTTTAGCACTATGATATGACAGAAGACTACAATGTAATTTGCAGATCTACCAAGGTTTGAACAATAAGGGTTTCTAAAGGCCAAAAAGTCTGATTGCAACATCAAAATTCAGGTGATTTTATTTTAAAACTATGCAAAAATCGCTGAATCCGACACATTCCACATTAAATACAGTTTCTTTGTGAATGCAATTAAAATGCTTAATGTTTCTGCTACAGTGTTTGTTACATGCATCCAGTCACACAGGATGCTGATTCAGCTTTTAGTTCCACAGCAATCGCTCGAATCATGTTACTCGACACAAAAATGATTCCAAAGAGCTTCGCAAAGTGTGGTCTACACATTTTGTATCTGGATCAACATTTAATTAGTCCCAAAACCCAGACTGAATTTATTGGAATAGTTATTGAGAGTAAAAAAGTAGCAACTCTACAACAAACTCTTATAATTAAAAGTTATGCTTGTGAGCTGTTCAGTTCCGTGTTCGATTGGGTGCATTGTGTGTTGAGACACACGTCTTTCATAATATCTTCAACAGTTGTACGTGACTTGTGCCACAGTAGTCAGTTCTGTTGCTGGCATGTTTTGACAGCTGGCCTTTGCCCAGTGCATTCTGGGAAAGTGAGAAGTAAGTAGTGAGATCAGTGTACTGTAGCTGGCCTGGGAGTGTCCAAGGATGCTGAGGAAGCAAAAGTCAAATGCACTGGAACATTAGAGGTGCCCCGCTTACTCGTTTGCCATGACCCTGGCCAAAATAAATAACTTACAGACTGATGTTTAGAAGGAGGCAGGGATGCATAGTGTAGGTAGCTTTTTCAGAATTCATAGCTTTATTTTTTATTTACATGCTCTCAAGTCACACCTGCACTGTATTCACTGACTGGCAGCAGTTGTTTCAAGCATTGTTCACAGTCCTGGGTTCATTTACAGCTGTGTGCCAAAATCCAACCATATTCATGCACATGTACAGTACACAGCAACCATTCACCTGGCAATTCTCACTATTACTGGCTGCCTGTCAGCTTCCGTATTGATTTTAATTTTGCACTTTTTTTCAAAGCACTTCATGGACTTGCACCAGCTTATTTGTCTGACATGCTTCCAATGTACGACCTCTCAGATGCTCTAGCATGACTCTTAGTTGTTTGGGACAGAAAGTTGTGGTGAAGCAGATTTTAGTTATTATGCCTCGAGCAGTTGGAACAGTCTGGCTGAGGATCTGAGAACAACTGAAACTGTCTGAATGATTGTTAACACAAACTTAATACCTACCTCTTAAGTCTGAATTTTGATTAATAATACATTAAATTGTTATTATTTGTATTTTCAATGTGTTTTATTGTATATATGTTTTAATTTCACATGTGTTTTAGGTAATATGCCCGGCATTTTGAACTGCACGAACCCGTGCAAAAGCTTCTACTGTATATAAATAAATCAAATTGGATTGATTGATTAGCGAGCACAAATGCTTGTGTAGAGTCAGTTTCTTCGTTATATGATATGGTAGGTTTCTGGATGAGTAAGTGAGTTCTTGTTGCTCCCTCGAAGACTCCCTCAAAGAACATATAAATGGTTATTTGTATAACCCTGGTTCAAATATATAGTCTGTGAAGCATATGCATATCAGTGGCTTCTCTGTCAGTTTAAGTTCTCCTTGTTAAAGCCCTAATGTTTACATGATTTAGATATTATCAGCATTGCTGTATCAATATTAATACACTGAATACATAATACACAACACTGAATGTGGGTTATTCCATTGTTAAACAGACATATACAAAATTGTGCAGCCTTGGCAGAGTTATTTGCTTCTCTCAATGCTTTCTAGTTTACTTATTAATCTAATCATAAAAACAAAAATGAAATGTACTGTAGGAGAGAAAACCTGAATGTCATACTGTAATTTGCTTGGTTAATTTTTTTACTCAAAAGAAAATAACACATTTTAGCCTTAAAAATAGCTACGAAACTTTAATTTCAACAAATAACATGTTCAACAAATTCAGTGGAAAAAAATACCTAAATGACAACCTGCTTTAAAATCACATTCAGGTGCTACAGTTTTCCCAAGGCTTCAAGGTTGTGCCCTTGGGCCTAGCGTGACTGAACTGAAGTTAAGAGCAGAAACAAATGGAAGCAACAAAGAGATATGGGGGGAGAAAGAGAGAGCGAAAGAAACAGAGGATAAACCGACACAGAAAAACACTGCAGCCAAAGTAATGAGCATTAGAAAAGCAGAGTGAAGATGAAAAGACTATCTTCCATGTTTTATTCATATAGTTTGTTTTTAGCCTGTTGGCTGACATTAGCTGCTGCTGCTGTGCACACACACACACACACCACCTGCACAAGATGTTTTTTAATACAGAATGTCCAGTTGAATGGCAATTTACAGGACAAATTGTTGGAATTGTGGTGACTATACTTTCCACATTTCAGTGTTATCTTATTAAAACAAATAAAAAAATCTAGGTAAATGGAACTTATGATAACTTTTCTTTTTATTGACAAAATCCTTATTTGTATCCCCCCAAGAAATGTGTTACTATTCGGATGATGGTATATTTTTGTATAGATTGCTCTCCTTTTTTCAAGAGGGGCTTAAAACCAAAGAAGCCACAGCACAGGAGAAATAGATATACACTGAGGACACACTGATGCACACACACACAGACACACACACACACACACACAGCTGTCACAGTCAAGCAGTAGCAGCAGGAATATGCAGAATGGAAATATAGGGTTTTTTAAACACGTTGCTTTAAATTAAGGAGCAGAGTTACTTGTGGTGATTAACAGTGATTATCAATTGATTTGAAAAAAAAAAAAATCAGATTATGTTTTCAATTACTGATAATCTATTTGATAGCCAAGCACATCATATGGTATTTAGGACATTTTAAACTAAGCACTCAGTCACGTGGTGCTGATCATGACCAGGTGAAAGCTTACCTGTGAAAAGCGCTGTATAAGAGTTAAATTACAGACATTATAGTGTAACACATGTCATGCTGCTGCTCGAGTGAACCACAATTGTGGTAAATGTGTACCATTATCATGGAGTGACACAAGTGCTGCAACTGTAAATGGAATTCAGCCATCATTACTTGTGTTGTTAACACCTGTGCTTCTGCCTCTGTGACATGAGGTTCTGTGGAGAAATCATATTACTCAACCTAACTTAAGAGAGTGTATCACCCTACAGTACTATTAACAAATGGCAGTGTACATACAATCCAGTTTTCTCACCGTTAACCCTAGCTGATCATGTATTAACTGGTTAAATGACAAATGTTGCAAGCAGAAGGTTTCAGCTGTCACACAATAATTCAGTGAGTGACTTATTGTCTTGTGTCTCTGCACAGCTAAAGATTGTGAGAGCAGATATACCACTGATTAACACCGCTCACCTTTCACCCATAAGGGTACTGCCTTTTTCGATTGTACCAGAAAATCCATCAGAGTGATACATCTTCACTCTAGTAGTCGTCCTTTCATTCGTACCATATCAATAATTTAAAACTCCTGTGTTTGGATAAAGAAAAAAAAATATGGCGAGTCAGATCAAATATAATTTTTCTATTTAATCAAAAGCAAAAATGCAAAGGCATTCAAAAAGACGCTTCCTAAGAAGCATTCAGTCAGCAGACTTCATTTTAAGGGTTAAAGAAGAGGTTGAGCTTTGTACTGGTGTTAAACACAGCCAACAACTTGAGTGCATTTAAGTAATGAAACAATTCCGAACTCATCTTGGTGCAATTTTGTGACTATGGTACCATGTTTTATTTTCCATTTTGAAATAAATAAGCCTTCCAAAGTTGCCACAACTTATAGATGTAGGGTGGTGCTTGATTGGGAGTAAAACTGCTGGAACTCCACTTTGCAAACAAAGTAAATCTATTTTGTGATTTTATTGTGAGAAAACTCACACCAGGTAGCTCACTAGAAATTGCTCAATCCTATTCAGCTGCTTTACACAATAGAAAAGAAAATTTAGAGGTGACAAGATTATAAACAGTCAAAATGTGGACCAAAGCAAACTAAGTCAGATTTGCTGCACAGGTGCCACAGTAAATGTTTAACATAGCAAACAAAGTCATCAGCAGTGTCACCAGCAAGACACCCCCACACCATCACACCTCCTCCCCCATACTTCACAGTGAGAACCATGTCTAACAAAGACACAGCAGTTAGGAACAAAAACAGACACTGAAAGAGGTGTGTCCAGACTTTTGACTGCTAGTGTTATATTTTACTTTCTCAATTATGTGTATATCAAACAGTTCAGATAAATATTTCCAATTCCTCGTGGGTTTGGATGTCAGAAACCAGTCTGAGTTGTCACACAACGACAGCAAAGACGCACATAGATAGTGTGACTGTGTGAGTACAGACAGCAACATATTCAACTTCCTTATTTAGCTAAAAAAAGGTCAGCTCTGTTTGTGGCAAAAAAAAAATCCAATTTGAAGTAATGGCAAGACAAATATCTGAAACAGTTTATTTTTAACACGACTTGCTTGGAGCAATAGTTAACGATAACTTGCTAAAAACAGCTGCAGCTGTGTGCTTATGTGACAGCATGTGCACATAAACACAGTTTGCACCTGTGGCATCAACGCACCTGCCATATACAGTCCCTATATAGAGTTTGAGACTGAAAAATGGTGTCTTTACCGACGTGCAAACTTTATGCTCTTCTTGTTTGCTATTGCTGGAGGCTGACTATCACATTACCTTGAAGAAATCCACACAGTAAGAAAGGTGTGAGCTTGCCACAACTTAGGGCCAATGAGGCAACACAGAGTAGTTAACTACTGAACCACTATACCTGCTTCGTAGCTGTGAGTTAAATCTGTCATTAATGCAAAACCATACAGTACACCGCAAAGGTGTGTGGACATGTAAATAGTTTACTATCATGTTACATCTGAATGTCATTCCATGGGCGTTCCACCGCAGCGTCTGCTTATGTAGGCAGACTTTTCCAAATTTTGGAACCAGACTCGAAAATTTTCTTGTATTTATGATTAAGCGATTGTGTATTTTGCTCTATGTTAAAAAAAAATGGGTGACCTACCCTCAGTACTTCCACCAGTGCAGAGCTGCAGCCCTGCAAAGGCTTCAGGGCTGTGTGTCAATGTAGATATGATGTAAGTCATGGATGCAAGCCAATGTTCTCAAACTAAACTATATATAAATCTTCTATGATCATTATTGGTCTCTTATCAAAACCACACACACTCAATTTTCTGAAACTCTGGAGAGTTTCCTGGCACAGACCTTTTTCTTTTTCCTTTCTCTTTCGTCACAGACTTTTACTACTTCTTCTGATGAGATGTTATTTAAAGTTCACAGTTTATCATTGTTCACCCTAATAAGGACTGTGATCACCAGGCCAAGGTCTTTTTCCTTGTAACATTAATGTAAATGTATTTACCACTCAACACATTGGCACATCAGATTGAACGGTTCTTGCTCCTTGAATTGTGGTGACAGGTTATTTTCAAAAATTGTACCAGTGGCCTAAATATACCTCTGCTCATTTTCCTGGAGTAAGCTGCATATCCCACTACCAAGTCTAAAAGGCCAAAGAGTTTTACACCATGGTTTACTGAACTGGAACATGTTAGCTCCTTTTACAACTCCACCATTACACTGGCTCACTGTTCTGTATAAAAAGATACCGTACCGGCGTGGGGGTCTTTGTTGACCCTACGATTGGGGTTATTTTTTGGTGACACAGTCCAACCAGTTGTGTATTATTATGCTTAAGCAGACCCCAGTCTTACTCCATCAAACTTTATTCAGTAACTTCCTACTCCAGAGCTGTGTTTTATAGCCATCTTAGAGCCTCTAGTTTCTGCTGCAGCATTCTTGCAGCAGGAAACTGCATCCGTCTCCATAATCCTTTATCCTCACGATGTACTGGATGTGCCTAAACTGTGTTTGAGTCCAAATCATGTCTTAAGTGTGCAAAACTAGCAAAAGCACAACGCAGCACTGGTTCATCCACCAGGAATGTTTGGAAAGAGATGTATATATCTGTTGAGCGTGTCTTGTCACTAATGCCGGGGTGCCACCTGTGTGTGCCACTCGAAAAGTGATTGAAAGTTCATTTTAAAGTGTGGTGTCGAAGGCATCTCACAGAAGGGGCCACCTTCTCCCCAATACAGTGGGGTTTCTGTATAAAACGGGATATTATTTTAAGCAGGTAACGGGACCTAAACTGTAGCTGGATGGATTGCAATATCAGTGTATCACCAAGACCACATTTCTGCAAACAATACAGTATAATAATAATACAGGGTTTGTGTCTGTCCCAGCATCCAATAAAAGTCAGATGGCCTGTCCCTTTCCTTTGGAACAACCTCCCTAATGATTTCACAGTCTGCCTCCATGGTGGTCATCGAATTCAAACTGAAAATTCATCTTTATCCCCTGGTGTTTCCCTTGAATAGCTGGCCTTGTACCTGCTACCATTCTCCCTTGATCTCACCTCAACCAGTATAGTCCATGTCTTCCTGCCAATGAGATTACTGCAGACCTTTCAAAAGCTTTTGCACCTCTCTAATCCTCTGTTTGTTCGTACCTTCAAGCACGTCTCTCTCCTCTCCTTCTTGACCTTCTGTTCACTATAACAAAACCCTGTATTTTATAAATTTTTATAAACTCTACTTCTCCCTCCCCCTCTCAGTTGTATGGAAGTAGTTTAAAGTGCCTTGCCAGGAGGATTGATTTGATCATTGTAATTAATATTCTTAGTTACATTCTCCCCCCGTTCTGTGGTATTGTGACTAACTAGTACATGCTACGAATACATGCTGTTAGGGTTTTGTATTACTCTTATTAGCATGCTGATGAAATTCCAAAGCACATCAACGGATTTAGAGAATTACAGGATTATAGTTGGACAACACCTTTAAATAGCTCTGTATTTAATTTTATGGACTTGTATGATTTAGCTTGTCAAAACTGACAAGCACACAGCTGGTTGAGCAGTACATTTCAGGACCCGTTTTAAGGAAAAGCTTTACTCAGGCGACCAGTGCCACAATTGTTGTTTCAGCTCCAATCAATATTCTGACAAGCAGTCTGACATATAGACATATAACAATTCTTCTCCAAGGATTCTGCAGACATTCCTTCTTAAATTAGTCAAAACTGTGCACCTTTTGAAACATCATGTTTTGTTTTTCCTTTTTGACTGGGAGCCAACTCTGCAAAACTTGGCAGCTGCTTCGTTTCGTAAACTGAAGCGTAAACCCAATTTGGCAGCTGAAAGTGTGAGAGCCTCTCTGAGTAAAAACGTTAGGTCTTCTGGTAGACGGTATTTCAATGACAAGCGAAGGGAGGGTGGATGTCTGCTGATAGAGAATGTTATTATGTCTCCTCCCTTTTTTTAACCATCCTTTTCACATTTTAAGACTCTATGTATGCCTGCCACAACACCTCAGGATAGCACGGCACTCAGCCGGCATCTGAGGGAGGATGTGTAGGTGAAGTGGAATGGGTGTTTTTTTTGTGTGTGTGTGCGCTTTTCTGTATATTGTTAGGCTTGGCTGTTTAGAAGGATGCTGGTAGAATGGAGGAAAGTGTGTATGTTTGTATGTTGAGGGGGTGTTATCTAGTTGCCTCAGCAGCCTCTCGCTGAGCATCTTAGCTTGATAAACAGAAAGATTGGAAGAAGGTAGAAAATGCCTCCAGGAGAGAACTGCAGTGGAATCACAGCTCTCTGTCTCTGTTTTCCCTTTCTCTCTCTCTCTCTGCCACACACACACACACACACACACAAATGCAAACACAAGACATACGTCTACAGAGAAGACGCACACAAACATAACTGAACAGACCTAGACCTACAGACACGCACTCATACACACCCATGTGCACACACGGTTTCTTTATCTGTGAGTGCCACCTGGCTGGCAAAGGTTTAGTATAACCTGGCAGACGGCCCAACTGGATGATCTGTAGGGCAGAGAGAAAGACAGACAGAGAGAAAGGGAACAACATAAAGGCCCGACAGAGATAGAAAGGGAAATGACAGAGATGACAAGTTTTTGATATTCTTTAACAAACCCGCGGCAGAGGCAAAAACTGATAAGAAAGGTCAAGCAAGAGAGAGAAGAGAAACTGAGGAGTTTGGAAGAATACAGTTCAGCAGAGAGCAAGGTGAGAGCCAGAGAGATCAATGACCCAATGGAAAGACAGGGTCAAAGATGAAAGAGAGATGTGCAGGGAAAAAAAAGAAAAAGAAAAAAGAAGTGAGGGTGAGTGGGAGTGAGGAGCAGAGTGAGTGTGGCAAAGATGTGAGTGGAAAAGATGAAAAGGCTGGCTGCAGGAAGGAAGTGACAGAACAATGTTGCCTAGAGGAGAATACATAGTGAGAAATAAAGTGTGTGTAGTGTAGCAGCTGGCGCTTAAGGAATCAAGAAGTCCAACAACATGGGACTGTGGAACTGAATGACTAGAGGATCTGACCGTTTAGGATGAAGGACCAGGGGGAATATCTTTGCAGTGTTTACAAAATGATTGCTGGTGTCAGCGTGGCGTATCGGGAACATATTTTATGGCAAAAGCAAAAACATTGCGTTCACAACAAACACTGAGATTGGTCTGGAAAAACTAATTGTTAGTAAGAAAATGTAGGGTTCAATTAGTTGATAGTTTAATTAAACTATTTTTTTTTAAAAAGCAGTAAGGATTTAGCTGAACAACAACTACGTGGTTGTTAAATGTAAGCTTTTTGGCTAATGAAAAAGGCCAATCCATTCATTTCCTAACTTCTTAGCAGAAGCTGGAGCCTGCAACTGTGTGGCGAAAAGCTGGGAAGTTCAGCACCAGTGTGTGGTGGTCAGCCAGGTTGTCTGATAGCTGGCGTGTGGTGCTTTCTATGATTGTACAGTAGTCACACTGCACCATTGGTGGTCAATTGCCAGTTCCTCCTTACCACATGCCCCATAATGGCGTCATCATCTCAGTGCATCAATCTGTGAGTGATGTAGTGAGTAAGGTATGAACAGAATACTTTACCTACATTTTGCAAAGCTAATTATTAACTTGTTAAAATGTGCTAAACAACAATGAAATGATGCATGGATGTACACTGTGATGCAGGAGCCACAAGACAATGACAACCTCTAACCATTAGATCATTTGATGACATTGTTGGCTACACAAATGTGTCATCACCATGATACCTTTAAAATTATGCTGTAGTATTTTTAGGTAAAGTCCTTGATGCTGGCCAAAATATGGTTGATATTCAAAGTCAACAGCCAAACAAACCCAAATATCCACCATTCCAAACTGAATGTCTGTGGACAAGCTGGTCTTCAGGTTTTCTGACTTATTTCCACTGTCCACTGAACTTCTTGCTGCAGTCTATTAAACGTATCATTCTCTTGATGCATCAACTGTTTTCAGTAAGTTAATAATGAGAAAACAGATGCTTTCTTTCAACATTAGCTTTGCTGTAAAAAATCTGTGTTGTATTAGAGTCAGACCTCAAGCAGCCGTCAGGTCAAGTCTGTAGTGATCATTTATCACTTGAAAAATATCAGCAGAATCTAACTCTAATGACCTGCAGAAATTGGCGCATGCTTGTATTTTTAGCAGATTGGACTACACAATACAGGACTTCATGCCCTGTAAGCAGGTCTCCCAAAGAAAACGTTTAAAAACTGCAACTTTTTTTTTGTGTAAACTGATCTGATCTTTTATCTAATCTAATATATTTAATTATTATTAATATTATGATTAATCTACTGTATTTTGTTTTTATTCTTATTGGTGCTTAAATAGGATTATGGACCTTCTTCACAAAGCATTCTTTGTCAAGACATTTTGCAGTTTTTATAAAGACATTCACCAATGTTTTTTCTATAGGTAACAACAAAATCTACGCTCACTCAGAACTGATCTTAGGCACATTTCTTTGCTGACATGCTTGTGAAAAAAATAATACTTATTAGATCTTTGCAGATTCCATTGTTATGTATTATATTATAGGATTACAATTACAATTATATTTTTGTAATTCATATTTTTTACATAATTATTTACAGTATCACATCTCCAAGAAACATGATGTTCCACTTGTCCCTCCCCACAGCGTCCTGGCCTACTCCTGGCACTGGATTGCAAACTCACTGAGCCGAGATAACTTTGTTTGCTGTTTACTATCTGCACCGCCTTTCACTTCATATTTCAATTTCTGTGTGACAGCTTCATGTGTGCACGTGGCTCTGCAGAGCCATGGGCACCTGTAAGGTGTTTACATATGCTAAACAGGAACAACTAGAATACACTTTAAACATACGAGGATGCTGGAATTCACCAACATAAGAACAGAGGTAGGAGCAAACTCCTCATGAACACAAACGCATCATGAATCCAATGTCAAATTTTTAGCATTTAAGAACCCTAAAAAGAAGATATAGGTTAAAAGAGGCCCATATGTATTTTTATTACACTTATATTTTAATTTTTGTGAAGCACTTTGAATTATCGTGTATGAAAGGTGCTACATAAATGAAGCTGCCTTGCCTTTTAACTTTTCAACTGTTCTTTGTGATCTTCTGACCTTCTCCTCTTTGGCTGTTTGGCTGTGTGGGTTGTCGCTGGAAGCAGCAGAATTGGTGCTTTTTCTGACATCTCTCCCTCATGTTGTGAATTTCAAAAGTAGAATGCCAGATACAGTGTACTGGCAATTTCACTCCCACTCTTCTGTACCCGACTTAGAGTGCTCCTTGTGCAGAATGGCTGTAATTACCTGGTCTAAACCACTAGATTTGTTTCACACCAACAGAATGTCTTCTCTTTTTCTCAAAATCTCTTTTTTTTTTTCTTTTTTTTTTTTTTTGAGCACACATATTGGAGTTTCACTGAACTTGACAAAAAAACTATGAATTCCGATCAAGAGCACAACTTAAAGGAGAAGAAGTGGGACTGTGATCTGTGCAGGAAGGTTGCTTCTTGAAAACCGTTTCTCCTCACTGTTCCAGTGATTAGTGGCGCCGTTAGCTACACCAGAAAGCCGTAGTCGTACAAGGCGTCAAGCAGGTGAGCATATTCTATGTGTTAACTTTGTGCTAACTGAAAGTAAAGAGTTGCAGGAAAACAGCATGGAGCTGAACAACAGCTCAGCTTTATGTGGATAAATAAAGGTTTCACAGTAGCTACAGCATGTTAAGAAAGTATGGTGAAAGGTTGAGCTTCGAGATGACTCATTCAGCCCCATTATTACCCCGAGCACTTACACAGGCTCCCAACAGTTACAGAAAACACTGCTGTGTGATGAAGAAATGATTTGAGCTGTTTTCACAGTTGCAGAGTAGTTTGCATTGCCCTGGTCTGCTCTGTTGGCTGGATAAACCCCTCCTCTTCTCAGAGTGCAATCACTCTCACTGAAACTGCCTCCTTCTCTTTTCCTTTTTTTTTTTTCTTGTTCCATCTCCATCAAACACAATCCCTCCACATGCCATTCTCCCCTGCCACTCTTCAGCCCTCGCTCTGTCTCTCTCCAGACCTGTCGGTTTTCCCTCTTCTCTCCACCGCTCACTCATGCCTTTTCAACGTCTATTCATATTTATCTTCCCCTGTTCGTTCTTTGTCTGTTTTCATTTGCAATTCAAAGAAGCTAGTATTGGCAAGAAGTAATTATTGCCAAAATGGAGGGGAAAAAATCCAAAAATAACTATATTCGGCTGGCAAATATGATAACGTGACAATAGCAAACGTTCAATTATAGCATATCAATCAGTCAAGGACTGAGAAAATAATAGATAACATTACACTGAATGAAAACATTTACCTTGCACTACCAACATTGGTTTAGTGTTACTTCTTTGCTTAACTAATAGTAGGGTCAACAAACCCCATATAGGTCACTTAATAAAGCTTAATGAAAACAGCACTGCCTCACTCGCTTCACCTTAAATTGACTGATTTTAAATTAGATGCACTCTCATCAAGACGACTGAAGTAAACAAGTCTACAGAACGTATAGAACAAAGAAACACAAAGCACCTGTTAGTGCAGGATAGAAAAATGAAAGCAATAATTCATTTTGAAGAATTAGGTACTATTATTTTAATTTAAGTGTTGAAAGTCTTGGCCCATCCAGTTCACTTCCTGAATCCTTATCCTTCCTTATCAGAGCTTGAAATCTTGATTTAGGTTCAGATTTAATTTCCTAAAACTCAAACTGATATTTTGTTGGCTTTAAAAGACAGAATACTATTGGTCTGCTAATTAGTTTCTGTTCAACGTTAAACATTTCTGCAGACGTTAGGTTGCTGTAGTCTGGTTTCAGCAGAAACCCAGTGATGAACTGTTTTAGTGATGCTTTGTCTCCCTAACAAAGGATCTCTGAGCAAAAACAGACAGTCTCATTTTATGCAAGTCCACACCTGTGGCACTAACATTAATTGGTTACAACTGATAGAATCTGTCACTGGTGACATTTCTCATTTTAACTGTCAAAAGCTGCAGACAGTGCTGGTTGAAAATTATAAGCCTGATGCCTCATTGCTTTGCGCACTACTTTTTTTTAACAAATAAAGAGCGAACACAAATGAAAAAAAGATTCAGTATGAGATTTAGAAGCATCTGAGCTTAGCATAACTAGGTATTTTGCCAACCTCCAAAATGGAACCAGTTAATGTATAGTATTGCTGCAGCTAATCATCATATGACCAAATGAGAAACAAGGGCTCCTGTATTTCTGAGTCAGATAACGTTTGGTGTTAACCTTTAAATGAATCCAAATCCAATCATAGACTGCATGACAACAAAATTGGGACGTTTACTATGCATATTATGTCAACAGATGTACTTCTAATCTACTTCTACGGCACTTTCCTTTACATGTATCATCCTTTTTTTATGTAAAAATTAGACTTTTATATCTATTCAGAACAAAGTTTTGATTCTAAATTCTTTTGGCTCTGTACATCATAGTTTGTTATAGGGAGAGCACATCAATTTCACAGCTGCGCCGTATGTGTGCTTTTTCAGAGAGACACACACAGAGTCTGAAAGCCAGTAGTGAAAGAGGGAAAGAAATATGTTTGCCCATAGCAAGACAGCATGGTTGAGGGGGGGAGTGAGGTGGGGATAAACTATTTGTTAACCAGCACGCAAAAGCTCAGTAAAAATGAGGCCGATATGGGGTGTAATCAAAGTCTGTGTTTGTGTTTGTGTGCGTGTGTGTAAGCAGGAGTGAGTAATTACATGACAATATTTCTCTTTGACATAGAGATGTGATATGGCCCCAGTTCGAGCAAAACAAGAAACTCTGGGCAAACACTGAAATGATAATGACTGCAACACACACACACACACACACACACACACACACAAAGGACATAGGTAGAATGATAGAGATGCACAAAATGTCCTGGTGGATGTGTGGGTTAAATGTGCTCAGAATTTACAAAGACCCAAAACTTTCCGTCTTCTAAACACACACACAAAAAATATGGAGACCCAAAACTTGCTGCACATGAAATTGATTTTTTGGCCGCGTTTTATTTTTTTTTCATAGCAACAGTCACGTACATGTTAAATGAACCTCGCCAGAACAAAGGATCCGTAACCACACACATGATGAAATATTAAGTTCCCAAGACTTTTCAAAATTCATTAAGGTGTTTTCCTTTCACATCCATACCTGACTTCACAGGCTAGTGCCTGTCTGAAGGAGGGCCTGCAGTGACTCGAGACTGTACCACGCAAGCTGCGTTCGAGATTTGGGCCTTTAAAATGAGAAAAACTGGTGCAGGAAGAAAGTTGCAAACACAGAAAAGGCAAGGGACAACATTAAGTGGAATACATTTGGAAATAAGTTCAGTATTTCTGGAAATCCAAGCAGCATATTAGTGAGGACAACATGGACATAAAGGAGGGAGGGAGAGGGAGAGGGAGAAATGCTGGAGGAGAAAGATCCAGAAACAGAATCTCTGGAATGAGGCACCGATAGCAAGAGGATAGTGACGGCTGATGGTCCCACACAGAGAGCCTGAGTGAGAAGAGAGGACAGAGAGCTTGAACCCTCATGTGTTTGAACAAACAGGGTTAGAGAGATGCAGAGGTCTCCAAAAGGTTTGCAGTAATCTTGCTGACAGGATGATATGTGCTGTGCGTATTAGGTTTATTAGATTTATTGAGGATGAACCCAGCTTGCCAGGGTCAGTTTTAACTTTGGATTTTAAGGCATTAAAAGAAGATTATGCCAAAGGGGGCACGACAGAAAAATGCCTTGCAACCAGCCGACACTAAGGACAGTCAGGATTTGTGCATTATGAGTGCAGAGGACACAAGTTAGAATATGAGCTTTAACGAGATTAGACAGGTATGACAGAGTAGGTCTATTAAGGATTTAGTTTGTCATTAGAAGCACCTTAACGTCTTAGGGGAGAGACATGTCCCATGAGGGCCGATTATTCAACTCCAGGTGTCTAAGTGAAAAGAGAACACATGGAAGCACAAAAAAAAATAGGGAGAGAGAGGAAGGTGCGTTACACTCACACTGTAATACACAAAGAAGACATTCAGGACACAAACAATGATGTGATACACTGGAAATTAATGAAAGAAATCTTCCTGATTCATGTAAAGTGGTCAAAAGTGGCTTTAATTAAAATTCTATTTGCAGCATTCTGCAGTCATAAAGTCTGAATGAAAGAACATAATTAGGTTTTGAGGTGTATTTGCCATGAAAAGACCAAACTCTGTCAATATCAGTCAGTGGCGTCTTTAATGCGGTGATGAAAAGTGAAGAGTGAATCAAATGTTACAAGCTTTGAGAAATCACACAGTTGTTGAGTCTTGTTTTTTGACAGGCTGGTGTCTTCGTGAAGCCGTGACAGGGGCCAATATGTCAGTTTTATCTAAACTTAGTAGTAGGGAATTATGTGACTGAGGTAGAACTCGAGGACACATAGAGCAGAGTATCGTCAGCATAGCAGTAGAAATTCTGAACAAAAACAATTGAAATGATTTATTTATTTGTTATTGCTACTGGACATTTTTTTGTGTTATAGTTGTTATACAGTATTTAAGTTAGTTTGCAGTACTTACAGGCTCACTTGCTAAAATCATACAGCAGCAACATACTTTTTATGACCTCAATTAATTATAAATTCTCTCCAAAGGTTTATCTCTACTACAAAACTGTTCTTGGCAGGCCACCAAGAGAAATGTTGCATGGTTTATTACATTGATCCTTAGTCCATGAGGCTAATTATGACAATTATTCCATAAATTCATGATTGAACTAGTTCTTTACAGATTGCTGTTTGGAATTGAAAAAAAAAAAAATCAAACTTTAACATGATTCTTGCTGAAATAAATGTAACAAAACCAAATGTGAACCACAATTGTATAGGCCTGTATCAAGCCTGTTTCAAATTGAGGTTCGTATTCTCTTTGCAATTTTTTATTTTATTTCAGCTTAGGAAACATTAACCTTTGTTCAGCCTTGGTAGAAAAAGTCTAATACAAAAACCAGGCAACCAAATCCACTGAACATAAAATATCAGTTTTTAAATTCTATACAAGTCTTCCATCACAATAAGGATTCTGTCACTGCCATGTATTTTTGGTCATTGACTGGAAACAAGTTGGTGAGAAAGTCAAATTGCCTTTACAAATCACAGTGAGTCTGAGAGACAGCCCAGCAAGACTCAACAGCCTCTGACTTTATTAAACCTTACAGCAGTTCAAAGCCTTGAAATAAATGCACCAAGGAAACTTCAGAGATAATGCAACTAGAAATGCGTCCCGTTTTATTTATCTTCATGCTGTAAGAGTTCTCTCCTTAAAAGAGCTGTTGTTTGTTGGCTTGTGGTCACACAGCGGAAACAGATAAATCCTTCAGTAAGAACAGATATCACAAGCGTCACAGGCTTCCTTAAAGAGATGATCTGTTCTATGATAAATGCACCAAAGATTAAACGCGCCTGAGCATGTAAAATTTTTAGTCGTTCTTTAGATATGCATATTGCAAATGTGCCATTACTGCTACTTGTGAAGAATACAGATGAGACAATCTGATCAGAGAATTACTTGATTAGGATGTTGTGTATTTACTTTGTAGTGAAGAATTGCAAACTTTGATCTGGGATTGTACAGACTAATGAGACCTTTGTGCATCTAATTAACTATTTGACAACAATCATGGAAATAAAAATAAATAAATTGTTTATCGAGTTAGATTTTGTGGAACACATTTAGTTCCTGTGTTCTGGAAACAGAGGCAGCTATGTATTAAGATAACCTTTGCATCTTAAGTCAGCAGTAGTTTTTGGATAAAAAAAATACCTAAGGAGAAACCAAATGTGACATTATCTCAGAGTAATGCTACTTTGTGGGCGTATTCCACAGGGCCGCAGCCTGGGAGATTAAGACCTGAAATATTTTTTTCTAAATTAATGTGTGACAGCCTCCTACAGTAGCCTTCCTACAGGGGGCATTTGAAAATACCTGAATTTGTTCCCTCAATTGCTTCTTGTTGAACTACATGCAAATATCAGAAATGCTCAGTGTTTCAAAGACAATTTTTACTGTCACACTGTAAATCATTGTATAGTCAATTGGGCAGTTTTTATGAGTAAAATTCACTTTAAAACAGTTGAACTCAAACAAAGCACACAACTATTCCCAAACTAAATAAGTAACAGCTTCAATTAAGTTCGGTGTTAGGGTTGTGTTCTTTGTATATTGATTAAATGGACGATTTGTGGCTCCTTCACACAATTTCTGCTCCAGTTAGTCAGACTCTTGATTCTGCCTCCTTTACCGCCTAATTTGTTGTATGTAAGAAGCTTGTTCTGTTCCTTCTCCTTCTACTACTCTAAAAACTGATCAGTCTGGAAGACCAATTAAGCTTTGGACATTTAGACATTACCATGGCACAACAAAGTAGTAAGATAAGATTTATGAAGCTGTCTCAGCACACAACGTTCATGACTAAAGTCTGTCAGCATTGACTGTCTGGACAATGTTCTGCTAGTTAAATAAATACAAAAAAATTATCTTATTACAAAAGAAAAACAAGTGAAGCACAAATAATGCAAGCAAACAAACCATAGTACTGACAGGTAACTGAAGGTCTGTGAACGCTGCATACAATGATCCACCACGCCGTCACACTGGTGAGTTCACCACGTCAAAGGTATCTGGGACCACTGGGCTCCAGAGCAAAGGACAAAGAAAGCTTCCTGGGCTCAGGGTGAGGGAGAAATCCAGAGGCAGAAAAGGCATTCAGTCAACAATAATGACAGGTGGGCAGCTGAAAACCACCAGCAATCCAAGTCCAAACAGAGAAACACTGTGAACAGGAAGCAAAGGAACATATAGTGTGGAAGCTGGACAACAATCTAGCAGCGGATGCAGGCAAGTATGGGTGTGTGTATGTGTGTGAGGTAGCTGGTTATATGCTCTAAAGACTTGATTACAACCTGGTAGAGGTGTGTGTGTGTGGGGGAGGGAGAGGCAGAACCTAATTAGCAGAGTGACTGCAGCTGGGAGAGTCTGTGTGTGAGTGAGAATGTGAATCTGGGTCAGATTACTAAGGAAGAGTGACCTGGGAAACTGAAGGCAGCGAGGAACGAGGCCAAAAATAATCAAAGAAAAAACAATGAGGGGACAACAGGGGCAGAACTCTGAATGCAACATTATTTAACTTTTTTTTTCTGCTTTTTGTGGTTGAAATATCTTAACGTGCTGTCAAAGGCAATAGTTTTGAGCAAGCCGTGTCCTTCTAACCCATCAAAGAAAGTCAAAGTCAAGGGTGTATACACTCTTCTGGTCTAATTTTTATATCACACCAAGCTTTCACGCTAGTATTTGCTTTCAAGAGATAATTCTATGGCTGACTAAAAGCCAATACTTTCTCTCTGTTCTCGTCTGTTTTTATGACATACATTTATCCACTCTTGTGGTGGAGGGCAGCTGCCCTCATATTGCAGGTGCTGCTGCTGTATTAAACAGTCACTAACAATCACTGTTTTTTTAAATCCATAACTTTTAAGAGGTTTAAACTGAAACTGAAACTGTAGCCTTCACTGTTAGACTGCGCAAAATTGATTATTTTAGTTTGATTAACAAGGCAATTTAAAAACTTAACTTGAAGCACATAGTCTACACACAAATATGGTGTCTCCTACACTGTCAAACCTGGAATAAACTTCCCAGGATTAAATATCTAAATATCACTTTGTGCTAAATTTTTTTTGATCTTTGGGCCTGGTCTGCTATCTCTGCTCAACAACAAAAAAATCATGAAGCTAAACAACAGCAAACACAAAGAAGTTCTACCAAAAAATGATTGAAGCAGAACAAATGTATTGTTTTGTAATGGCACAGTCAATGTTCTGATCTCAATCCCACAGAAATACCAAGTTATTCCAGAATGCAGTTATTACTGGAGGACCAGGTTCACACTTCATCATCAAATATTTAAGACAGAATGAATTGTCACGATAAATAAACATGTGTTTTATGTCATTTATATGTAGAATCAGAAAAAAATAAAAGAAAACACCTCTCATTTTATTTTGAAAGGCAGTGACCTCAAACTGTAACTTCTGATAGTGAAGCAGAAAAGTTTTTTTTTTGTTTGTTTTTAAGTAATGTACTGTTTTTTTACAACTCTGTTCTTTGTAATCCATTTCGGATCGTGGTTGTAGACACTGAGGTTGACACACAAACTTCGCTGAGGCTGCATTCAGACAGTTTCGTTATGTGAAAAAAGAAAATAGGTTATTTGTTCCTTCCAAAATGACCAATATTAGCATGGGGCCACTGCTATGGGGCAAAGCCTGCTGATTTCAAAATCTGTGGTTTAGTGTTAACTGACTCACTTAGTTATTATAAATCAGGATTCATGCGTAGTTTTTTGCGATGTTAAATGCATGGGAAGACAACAATATGTATGCCAAAAGCCTTTGGCAATAAAAGCAAAAGGCACAAATTTAAAACCAACTGGGGATGACTGGCTGTTTGCCAAGCACTAAAGGTGGAGTTGTCTCTGCATATATAAATTTATGTCATAAAAATAGCCATATGTCATAGAAACTATCAAACCTATTAAGATTAGTTTATACGTGTGGTGACAGTGTGGCATTAGCTAGATGTAGGCAGTGCCCAGAATCTGTCCGTCCTGTCTTTAAGAGAGAGCTGTTTGTTGGGCGCAGACATTTTAAATGTTTATGTGACATGAAGATTTACTTTATATAGACATGTTAGTT
This sequence comes from Ctenopoma multispine, assembly GCA_034779795.1. NCBI lineage: Eukaryota > Metazoa > Chordata > Actinopteri > Anabantiformes > Anabantidae > Ctenopoma > Ctenopoma multispine. The sequence continues at coordinate 24,238,870 of JAUYWH010000018.1, forward strand.
GCTGATTAAAAGCTCTTATGTGCGATGCAGGCTAATGACACACTAAATGATCTTTCTCTTATTTTCTGATCTTTGTATTAAGCTTATGTTCAATTTGTGTTATTGATATAGTGTAGTTTTCAATTGTTGTCTATTTCATTCACTTTGTGTGGAGCCCAGGTAGACCAGCGACCACCTTCACGGCTTGTGGAAGGTTAAATTGATCTAATGAATCAATGAAGAATGAATAAATCTTTAGAAAAATCGCATTGCAAAAATATCAAATTGACACGATCCTTTCTGTAAAATGTTATTTTAATAGAATCTTTTTTGAAGGCAAAATTTTATCAGAAAGTTAGATTTTCATATTTACGTACAGTACTGTATGTGGGGTATAAGTGTAGCCTAGGAAAAAATAGTAATTGGCCAAATGCTCTGGATAACTTTCCTAAACCAATAGGGTTATCCTATAGAATCAGCGCTCTGGTGGTTTGCATGATTTGCATAGGTCAGCCTGAAGTAGAGTCAAAGTTCCTTCTTGAATTACTATCATCATTGTCAGTCTGCCCCTGGGAGATAGGATGTGTTTAGCTGCATTATCTGTTGAATTAAACTGTGGAAAATGTAAAGAAAAAAAAGTAGTGCACTGTGTCCAAAATAGTTGCTGATGCGCCTTTTTTTTACAGCTGAAATTCAGTTGCAAAGGACAAACATTTGAAAGCTTTACCATGAACCAACATGTTTAAAATTAAATTAGGTACATACTGCATGTTTATGATAAAATGTTTTGTTAAAATAATTTTTAAAATAAAAATTTACTAACTTAAAACCTACTAACTAAAAAAAATCCAAATACATTTTCCCCCATTTTCTAAATAAAATTATACAGCTTTTCATCAGAAAAGGTACTTTCAATCAAAAGACATAACAACCTATAATTTCTATACATTTTGTCAGCATTTATATCATTTATTTTTAATCTGTATATTAGTGACAGCTGACATGGTTTGGGCAAAAACTATTATGAAAAGGTAAGTTGCTGTTCCTGTTTAAGAAACCCCTGCTTCACTGTTTACATGCTTCGCTTAAAAAAATCACATATTCTTTTTACAACCATGAATTCTTAGATTCAGCTTTTTGTAGTCCTGCATGTATAATGCTTATCTTTCTTTTTTTCTTTTAATAAGCAACCTTTGGCAGTCATAAATTAAAAACATAAATCAGTTTAAAATAATATATAAAGAACATGTCTTAAATAAATATAAGGATGAAAAACACTGGTTTAACCCAGGGCGGTAACTAAAGCAGGAAATAGATGTCGTTTTGTTTTGTTTTGTTTTGTTTTCTTTATTGGAAAAATGTATATTTTCTTTATATGAAAGACATGTATGTACAGTATATATGTAATACTTCTTCCTACTCCTTTTCAAACATAAGAATGAAATTGTGTTATGTAGACATGGTGAATGTGAATATGTTGATGTATGAAATAAACAAAAACTAAACTAAACAAAAACTATAATGGCTAATCTTGGCTGTACTTCTTGCAGGAATCATGTAGACTTGCGAGAGAACCTATAATTGTTTTACTATACTGTATATTCACTTGTGTTCAATGTGTAAAATGTTCACCACTAAACAGCAATGGGATGAAGTGGCACATAATGTTTGGAGATGGTTTTTAGAAGACAAAGGAACGAAGCGGTTGACTGGAACATCAACTTTGTGCTTGATAACCACAACATACAGAAAACAAAAGATACAAGGATTAATAAGAAAGACTGCACTGAAGAGGGGAGAAGAAAACAAAAAGAAGAAAAGTTGTTTAAGTACCCTGGATTTCAAATAATGATATATTAACAAACTACTTTAATTCTGACATTATTTACTAATTTGCAATAGGTCTTTGTGGTAACACATAGCAGACCCAGCACAAAGTAAAATAAGAAATCTCTTTTTTTTTCTTCTTTTAAAACATCGTACTACAGATTCAATTTGCTGACAAACCGTAAACACCTATTGTTATTTTTCTTTTTGAATGACAACCTATTCTCCACCTGTCAAGATATTGGGCAGTGTTAAGGGGCACACACTCGCATACACATGCACACACACACACACACACACACACACACAAATGCACAGTTAAAGGTTATGGACTGGAAGAATGTTCTCATTAGTTCGCTGTACAACACTATCAGTATATTGCTTCCATTGTGGAAGATGCACTGTGTGTGTGTGTGTGTGTGTGTGTGTGCCAACATGTATATGTGGGGATAATGAGCTGATAGTGCTCAGTGTGAGGTTGTGTGCTGAAAGCCAAGGTGGTAACTAACACTCTGACATCACTCTTCATCAGCTTAAACCCTCCTAGTGTTGAGAGCAGCAGATAGAGCACAATTATATGTTTATTAGCTTCTCTAACTGTCACTCATACACTTATAATAGCATGTTGTTGTCTGACTTCATGCCAAAATACAAAGATATAAAGTCAGAGAAAAATTTTATGCCAAAACACAAGGCACTGAATCTGGATGCAGTGAAAAAAAATAAATTGACGATGTATCATTCTGTATCAGTTTTGTGAGCAAAATTATATTAATATTTCCTAGCACGAGACATCAGTTTGCAGAAATGTTGTATGCAGTTTTCAAGGTATTGCTCCAGCACAAGATATTCAGAGTTAATTTTCCTTGCAGCTCTTCAAAAATGAGAATGCGCGTAATGTGTAAGAACATAAACTCCCACTGCTTTTGTGTTAGAGAAAAACAGCAGAACATGTGAGAGAAGATTGTAGTGCATTTAATACAATCAACACCTTAGGCCAAGATTAAACCACACAACAGTGAAATAGGAAGTGACAAATAAAGAGCAGCCCATTGTGTATCAGCTGTATGTTGTGGGGGTGTTTTTTTTGCTTCTTGTTTGTACTGTATGGAGATAGAAGTGTGTTGCACGTGCCATGTATATGTCCACTGGATCATGATGTTGAAATAGAGAAACTGATTTTGAGTTTTATATTATAGATTTATACCTTGGCATCTACGCTAATTCTTTTCAGTAGCAGTGCTTTAAAAAAAAAAAAAAACCTTGGGCACTTGGCACACAGAAGAGCTAGTTGAAAGAAGACACTGCTGTAGCTTTGTTGCTGAGATGGGACAGCAGAGAGACAAGTCTTGCCACAAAACAGAAGGGTGTGCAGCTTTGTTGACTGAGACGCTACTGCACTTATTCATATATTATATAAAGCTGTCACAGTTACTTGAGCTGCACTATGGTGACTGAAATGTTTAGTGTATTTGTTCCAGACTTTATATTTTAGGGAGAAATCTAGTGGTGGATGGTTTCATATAAAATCTCTATTAAATTGGGTTTAGGAAAAGATAATGGTGGGGGTTTCAATAATTAAAGTAACAACACTAACTCTTAGTTAGCAACGGAACAGTTAACAACGGTCTTAATTACTATGGTTGTATCATTAGGTCCAGTTTGCTATTTCTGTAGCATAATTATAGATGTTCTAACAACTGATGACAGACATTCAAAAAAGTGTTAAAACAATATGGATCCAAGGAAATGGCAGGAAATACTTAAATATTATAATAATATAACTGATCATTTTAGAAGGACAAATAACCAGTTTTTGTTGTTAAGATATGAGGCTGTGTAAATTAACAAACCAGTTATCAAAATTATCAAGTTAAACTGCTCTAGCAAAATCACTGCACACATCAACAAATGCCTAATAACAGAGATGCTGTTGAGAAATTACTGGATGGTGATATGCTGCTGCTGCAGTATCTCACACTCTCAAAAGATTCATTTAAGTTTGTGTGTGCACAGTGTAAAGCATAGACATGTGTGTATGTGTAAGAGATAGCCCCCTAGATCAATAGACAGAATATATTTTCATCATCTTTTCAAGTAGGAACATAGACACTCGCACTCAAAGGCCCAGTGCTGTGCTGAAAGGTCAAGGTCGACACACACTGCTCATTGAATCTGTATGTTTGAGGTCCAAGCTTGATAGCTTGTGCTAAACCTCTCTTTTCTGCTGTAAAAATGAGTAACATGTGTTTCCCGAGAGTGTATTATTTTCACAAAAATACCACACACGGGATTAGTCATCTGATTTATTATACAGCATGTAAAGAAACAGAAAAAAGTTAGGAAAGGAGAAGTAACCAGAGAACAAATATCTGCATCAGCATGCAGGTGGCTCGGTTGCGTGTGTATGTTGTTATTGTTGTGACTGACCCAATTTAGAGAGGAACAATGTGTACGTATATCATTTTTTTAATTACTCTAACTTTTGACATTTCCAAAGAATCGGTTTTGAGTAGTAGAGACTAATGATCACATTTTGTGTTAGTGTTTTGCAACACTGACTCAAGTATGCTCTTCCTTTGATGTGAAGTTCTCACAATAGTTTGGATTTGTTTTCTGAAACTATATCTCAAACATGCGTAAATGTCTTATACAATGAACATGACATCCACACCACATGTATCAATATGTGATAGCAAATGTGTGACATTGCTATATCTAACTAATGTTAAAAAAATACTTAAAAATACAGCATTTGTACTCCGTACTATGATCTTGCACTGTTACATATATGAGTGTATAGTATTGTATAGCTTTCAGCCCACAGATCTAATGATAATCTTTTCAAACCTCTTTGTCCTCTGCAACTTCAAGTCCTGTCACACCACTGAAACTTTGCTTGTTGAAGTGGTAGACAATGTTCTGCTTGATATGGATTTAGATTCCACCTCTGTGCTTTTCTTCCTTGATCCCTGTACCGGTTTTTGACATCACAGATCATTGTACACACTAGAGTGACTAGAAAATAAATTACTCTTCTTTTTATTACGTTCTTTCAGATAAGTAAGACATCTCTAATCCAGAGACATCAATGTGTTTCCCACAGTAATATAATATCACAATCTTGGTCCTCTTCTCCACACAGTCATGGAGTTACAGTTTACTGCTATGTGGATGATACTCAGCAGTATATGCCCATAAAAGCACATTTCTCAGCTCACAGATTACAGAATGGTTGAGCAAAATACACCAACCAGTCATGGACGAGAGCATCCGTACTGCATTCATCACAGTGTGGTAGCATGCATCCTCTGCCCACACCAGCCAGAGGCTGGAGCGCATCCTGCGGGCGGCCAGCCGACTAACAGGGCAGGAACAGATGTCCGTAAAAGAAATGTTCAGTGCCAGCACCAACCATTTGGAGTAATAAGCAGCAAATGTCTTTTTGCTACAAATCCACAAACTGGTAAAACTGGAGAAATACATGTACATGGTCCAACTGAACAATTAACATGTAATCATGCCAACCAAACCATTCTGACTCTGATTGTGAGAATGAAGATTGATTAAGCGCACATTTCAGCACCAATGTATACCACACCTGACTTGGCTGTAACTCGCCATGACTCACAACTTGTGTATTTTATGGTTTTGAGTGCAGTGGGTACACATTTGAAGTGCTAGTGTTACTAGTAGTAGTAGAAGTGTTACTTTTAGCCAATTGTAGTTCAGCAATTGCAATTAGTTAGTTTCTAATGTATTTTATTTTTAACTGAAGCAATAGAAATTGCACATCCGTATTCATGAACTATTACCATCAGCAGTTAAACAGTCCAGTGTAATGCAAAATGATGCCCTACATCTCAACAGTTTTACCTCAAATGTCTGCTCGTGAAGCACCACAATTGGACTGTTATAGACTTAGAATGCCTTGTGCATTAGCATCCCCCTCACTGGTGACATTAACACTTAGTTTGTAGCTTATTTGCACATGCTGAGCACATAGCAGCAGATTGAATAACAAGCTAAAAATAAGAACATTCTCATGAATGGAAAAAAACTACAAATTCATCGTGAGCTCTACAACTACAGTATTCTCACACACCTAATTAGTTGCTTGTGATTAAGCAAATGAACTTGCCCAGGCTCAGTTACTAACTTTGTAACAAGGGCAACACTAGGTTTGTATGTCCCCATTGTACCACATCCAAACCTACTAAATCATGCACAAAATTTGAAAAAATATGCAGTCCAATAAAGAGAAAAAAATATCTGGCCATAATTGTCTATTAATATGTGATAATAATTGTCATGCTGAACCAGGCAAATCACAGCTGCAAACGCTCACTGGGCAAAGTGAGCCAGTATTCAATATATAAAGTGTGGCTGAAAAAATAAATATAGAAAAGAAATCAGTCAATCAGCACATATTATATGACTCCTAGAGACCCTGCTTTATGCATCTGGTGCATCTGGTTAAGATGTAATTTTAAATAGACTGGTTCATGTTGGTTTGAATCAGAAGAAGTAAACAACCATCTATTATGGACGCACTAGCATTCATCCATAATGCAAAAAATATAAATGTGGCCACTGTCTACATTACAACGCCACTGAATAGACCAACATACTCCCAATCATTTCTAAATGTGACAAAAGCTCCTGATTAAAGACATGATTACATGTCATTTTTGCTCCTTGTAGTTCACATGATTGCAGGGTCACTTATGACGAACATTAGGCATGTGAAGCACAGCAGTGCATTCATGAATAATCAAGACAATGCATGACAACACGATCATCTGTTACTGTAATAAGGTATGGGCAATATCATGAAGTGCTCACCCTGAATTACAAACACAGCTCTGATTTTAATGGTATTCTGATAGCAGAGGTACAAAACATGCAACACATGAAGCATTGAGAAAGTCATATGAACCCCAAATTAGAGATGAAAGCATTAAAAGCTGGTTTGTTGTTCTGGGATCAGACCAGAACAAAATACTGAGGTCCTGCAGCCAAATGTACACTTTGTAATAGCATGTCAGTTGTATCTAGAAATGTTATCTGAACAACTGATCACAGGCCTTTGCATTTACACCTGGTATTCATAAGCATTCTTGTTAACTCAATTTGTGATTGGGCCTCATTATGCAAATTAGCTATTGTAATTTAAGCTGGCAGACGTATTGTCAACTAGCGTCATTTAACCATAATTTCTACCCTTAGGATACATAGTTTGAGCTTTGACGAACCTCAAGTTTACTTGACAATTGCATGCATAACCGTCACATGACAGTTGTGTTCCTCTCTTAGATATGTTTAAAAAAGAAAGGATGTGGAAGCATTGTGTGTCACACAATGTTGGGGATACAGGAAAACAAGCTGTGATACCAGAGTGATACCACTCATATCCAGAATCTGTACAGTAAATATGAATTTGTCTTAACTTTCCATAAAGTTTGGAAAGAGGTGGAAACAGCTACCCTGAGGGGTAAGGGTGGTTGTGGTGTCAGTGGCTCTAAAATTAGTTTTTCTAGGGTGGGATGTCTGTGTTATACAGATATGATAGTGGTTGCAATCTTTTAGGACATACATTTTCTCATGTTTTCACTGAGGAAAATTTGAAACCTCTTCTTTAAATGTGGAGCGATGGGAGGATGGGATCTGAAGAAATGGAATGGAATAACTAGAAGCTGTGCCCATAATTCACACAAGGTGTCATGGGGCTTAGATTAAGGTGGATGCAGTGAGAAAGTAATCAGAGCCAGATGAAAATCTTGCTAGCACTAGTGCCTGCTTAACTACCAGTCACATGACCCCTGTCTTGAACTTCCTAATAGCGTCTCCCTGAGCAGTGCTGCTGTATCGGCTTTACTTCTTTTTGCTTTGCCAAAGAAGAGGTCATATAAAGTGTTCCTTCACATGGTTGAAAGAGTGACCTTGTGTGATTTTTTTAACATGTTTTTTTTTGCTTGGGAATGTGCAATATTATAAACTTAAAGCCAACAGTGTTTCTATATGACTTTTTTTTCTTGCCCCAAGTTGTCACGAAGGAACATTACATTGTCACCTACAGTTACAGGAAGTTTCAGTCTCATTTTCAGCCACCTGAAGAAGCAGATTCACTTCTGTTTCGTTCTGCTTTTCTCGTGTCTTGCTCCACTTTTTGTCAATCTGTGTTGCCAGAAGCATTATTAGGCACTACCAATCTACCACCTGTGAATTACGCTTGATGTTCTGTTAGTTGGGAAGGAATAAATTGTTCAAAATATAAGAAAAAAATATAAACATATGGAATTGTGGTATAATAATTATATTTGAAACAGATAAACCATCATAAAAACGGCAAAGTACACATTGTGAGGATTTTTGAGACAATGTATCTGCTCACCTTTAAGTTTTTCCATCCTACGTCTCCTGTATGGCTCCTACACTTTCAACACCCTAAATCTGGTTTCCTCTCACCTATTGTCTTGATTTACCATGACAAATAGACATTTGTCAGTTGGGGGCAGGGATAATCTGTTAATCTCTTTGCTGAGGCAAACAGAGCAATGAAAGGACAGACAGATTGATCTCCACAAAGCTGATGAGATGCTCTCTGGGTTTGACCAGGGTAACGAAAGCTGCAGTGCATGAGTCGAGAACGAATCCAAATGAGGCATTTTAATACACTGCAAGACAGAGGAAAGATGGAGGAAGGAGAGACAAATGGTCGCAAAAGAGACAGAGAGAGATAGATTATGGGAAGGCAGAATAAATGGTAAGGCGGAATAGAGAGAGATAGATGGAGGGAAAGACAGGTGCAAATGGTGGGAGAGTCAGATTGATAAAGGTAATGGAAGAGAGAAATCGATCTTGTGGCAAGAGTATGCCCACTAGAGGATAAAGCGGCAATACCATGTTTTCTGTGCATACAGGAAGAATTATTTCTTTGGTTCGTAAAGAGCTGGACCATATTGGCCTTTGAAGTTCACACCCAAAGTTTTGTTCCAAACTTAATTCAATCTATCTTTGCTACAAAATGTCTTAGAAACCATTACACTGGAGGCACCGAGTGCTAACCCTAGTGCAGCTGACAAGAATTATAAAAATCGCACAAGTGATTTCACCCATTTGATTTGACTCTTTTACCTTTGTTATCCAGTATATATTTGTATGAGACAAGTCATTGTCTTTCTAATTAGTTTAGATTATGGAGACTTCATAGCCACCACATCATTTTGCCCACCTTAAGCCCTTTTTCAGGTCTAATAAGCCAGCATAACTTGAAAAAAACATTTGGGAGTGTAAAAAAAAAAGGGGCAAATCCATTACACAGACAAGCACTATCTGTGTACAGGTCAAGGACCCACACGTGGGAAGTATTAAGTGATTGTACCTGGAGTGAGATTACCAGGCACGGTGAGAGAGACACACAACCAGACACCAGACCAGACAGCAGGAGCAACTCAAATCTCATATATGATCATTCCTTGCTCCTTGCTCCTCGCTTGACCCTAAAGTTGTCGCGCTCCTCAATGTTGAAGGACCTCTCAAGTCTTTTATATGAACTCTGACGAGCAAGGATCAAGGAGCAATAACCGAGGATACGGGAGACCATTCTTTCACCATCCCCAAGCCTTTACAGATACCTCTTCATTGGGAACCTGTTGGGGATTGCTGCAGCTGACGGCACTGATCTGAAACCACAGCACATCATCAGTGCAGTTTTATACCAAAATAAACTAATAACAGAATCAATTTAAGACTTTCAAGTTTTTATGTTTTTTGTTCTCAGATTCACCACCTGGCTAAATGTTGGAGATTTTGTTGTCTCTGAAGAATAAATTATTTTTACACTGTGACTGTCTATCATCATATACATTTAGTAAAAGGCTGAAAATGATTATGCATTAGGTACAAATACAACTGTATACAACATATTTATATAATTCACATTTGTCTACAACATGTGACTCAGTAAATTATTTCTACAAAACATTTGGATAGAAAAGATTATAATCAACTTAAAAACAGAATAGCAGTAAATGCAGAAGTAACTAATCAGCCTACTAAAAAAGCCAAATACATTAAAAATCTTTTGCTCATGTGCATCCAGTGAGAACTGAAGAACATTTCCACAATGTGGTCTGTCAGATGTGAGCACAGAAAAAAATACAGAATATATAGTAATATATAATAGATTTTCACAAACATATAAAATACATTGCTGAAAACGACAGTGAGAGGAAAGGTCATAATAACACATTTCCTTGTTTCCTCTCTTCTCACATCTTTACCTTGCATTGCATGTTCTCAGCATTTTCACACATGAAAATTAAGTCCAAATACAGTTCCACCGTGATGATGGTCATTTAGAAGCCTGCTACTGTGCAACCCTGTCTAACTCCAGAGTATTGTAATATGGAGGGTGGAGGGTGTCACATTGCAATCAATATTAAATATGTAAGTGACCAAATATATTTGTTTCATTAACAAAAGGTATATATAATTATATAACTATTTAAAATGTTATTCATGGCCTGTGTTTATGGAGGGTGTCACATTGCAATAATGGTAATCACCATAACACACACACACACACACACACACACACACACACATAAGATAATCCTTTATTAGTCCCACAAGTGGGAAATTTGCAATATATATATACTGTATATATTGCATTGCATTGCATTCTCCATGCATCTTTGGTGGGAGGGACTAATACAGTAAAACATGAGAGTGATTATAAAACACTTGATGCACCCAGGATGCTATCCATTTGACTAACTTGACTCCTCATTTCCTGCATGCACAGCAGAGGCATGACATAATGACAGGTGGCAGCACAATGATCAGACAATTTGGTAATTTCCTGACCTTGAAATTTGCTTTGTGCATCTGTGTTTGGTGCCAAATGTAGAGTGCACAGTGAACAGGTGGGATGTTCATTGAAATGAAACAGGGCAAAGCAAGTTCTTGGCATTCTTACACTGCGCTGAGGGAACAGAGGGATTTCTGAGCTATGTGATCAGTGAGATGCAGCTTCATCTTTGGGGTTAAAAACAACCTAAAATTAATGAGAGCTTATGAAGACATCAAGTATCACGGAGGAGGTGATCATGACATGTTCTTTTTGTGCCTTGAACTGCACAAATTTCATGTAATGACTGAAAAATGCCCATTACCACAAGAAGGAAACCTGCCGGTTAGTTCAGAGTGCAGCAACAGTTCAGACATCTGAGTTTTTTCATTAATGTGGCACATCTGGCATATATAACCAGTGTTTCATATATTTTGAGAAAAGAAAAGGTAATAACAGCTGAATTTTACAGCATGACGATGTAAGGTTTTACACTAGCATTACTTACGTAAATGAAGAGGCTACTGTGATCATTCTCAATGCTATATAATCTGTACAGCATATAACTACCTCTCTCCTCAAACTTTCAAATTGGATTGGATTTTTTAAATAACATAGTGATGGTGTTAACATAAATGGCAAAAATAAATAAATAAACAAAATTTATTTATAAACACTACTGCAAAGTTTGGGTGTCTTGTCCAAGACACATTGGAGAGGTAGCTTGCCGGACCTGAGAATCAAACCTTTTCACCCTTAAGTTGGAAGACGACTGCTCTACTCTAAGAATGTGGTTTGGCTTAATATATTTTAGCTGTCACTTCATTCACAACATATTATTAACATATATTTGTCAAAATCATGAGTTTTCTCTAACTTTAACTAAATAACTTTTCTTTTCTTAAATAAACTTAACCTTCCACGGGTGGAGACAAACTTTGGTCAGTGGTGTAACAGTCCTGCACATTATATGCCAGCCACCATCCCCAAGCACTTCCTTGTGACTTGTTTTTCCGTAATAAATGTAGCACTTCATTCACTAAAACATATGACAAAGACAAGACATATTCTTTGATAAAAATGAAAAGTATTACAAGAATTATTACATTTTAAAATCAACAAATAAAATCTAAGCACTAATATTAAAGATTGTTGAAAAAGTTAAATGATTAGTTCAGTGACCAGCAATATGGACAGAAAAAGATAAATAATTCCAAACAAATTATTTAAGGCAAGGTTTCCCAATACAGCGGTTGATCACAAAGGTAGTGGGGGCAGGTCGCGTGCTATTGGAAAAATATCAGACATATGTTGATTGACGTACAGTGCTCCTCTAACACACGGGACACTACGCATGTGCGTGCTGCTGGACGAGCTGCTGCAGAACTGCAGTGAACTAAGTGAAATGTTTATTTTATTACATTTACATTAGAATTTTTTTTATAAATAATTTTTTATTTATAAAATTAGCAACATTGTTTCACCTCAACTCGTCTGCAGCGTCTCGTCTTCACAGACAGTTTCACAATTTATTCTTGGTGGAGAAGTTCTCAAACATGCCGAAATGTAATCTACTTATTTACGTATGCTACTCAGCATTTTCGCACATGAATATTAAGTCCAAATACAGTTCCACCATGATGATAGTCATTTGGAAGCCTGCTTGAGGCTGGCCTGACGTCTACACCAGGCTGAAGGTGAAAGTGGGACATCTCTGTGTGCAGGTTTAAAAACTTATTTTAAAGAACGAGTCCCACACCAACACCGTCCTTCAGTTCTCAGTAGCAGTCACCAACCTCCAGACCCAGACTACTCGTCCCGTTGATGATCCCCAGCACGTGCTCCTTAGAGTCCTCAGCCTCCGAGCCTGCCGACGTTGAGTGTATTCCCCACCTTACCGTGACCTCGCCAGAGCGAATTAGGAGGGAAGCCATGACCCTGCCACCTCACTGTGATAACGACATGGCCGTCGACCTTCTGCCCTGCGCTGTTCTGCCTTGAGGTCAGCAGGTCCTCCGTCTGCACATGGACTCTGCTTCTTCGGACTCTACTCTGTTGTCATCCAAATCAACCCGGTCACATATCAGCTGCAACTCCTGCCTTCCATCAAAATCCACCCCATGTTCCACGTCTCTCAACTCAAACCTCATACCACCTCTACCTGGTGCCCCCCTCCACTCCTCTGCCTCCGCTTCATGTCATTGATGGCGTACACCATCTCCTACCGCTACAATCACTCTTCACAATCTTCTCTCCCTCATCTCCTCTCAAGTCTTCGGTACCATGAGTACTTTCTTTCACTGTATCTCTCTTTGTTGGCCAGTTATTGTAACACCAGTTCCTGGTGGAATCTGCTTACAGCGCCTGGGTGTTACAAGAGCAGTGCAATGGGGTCAATCCCACACGCTACAACAGCGTTCACTGTCTGTGTTGTCTAGGTTCCATACACGCCTGACATGACAAGATGGAACTCCAGTTATGATATGCTGGAGCACTATCATGAGCAGCATGCACATGTATAATCTGCACCAACAAAACAAATCTCATTCTAAATCTCAAAGATTTTGTAACATTTTCTCATGATTCAGATCTTTAGCACTGTAATTACAACCCCTACGCCACAATCACAGTGTTATACAAACATAACTATCTATTTTTAATAGACTGCGGGTTCATTCTTCATTTCTGTAGTGTCAAACCACAAAGCAGACACCGACAAGAGGAGGCTCAGAGGCTTCTCTTCCACAAAAGACCATGGAGGAGCTTTTTGAAGAGACCTTTGAAGCAAAGAAAAGAGATGCAGTTTGCCAACACCATCAAGATGAGGTAGCATCCTACAAGGCAGCAGGCAGCATTCAATTGGATGATGATCCACTGGCAGGGAGTGTAAATACCCTTAAACTGACATGATAGCAAGACACTGCCTCACTGTGCCTGGCACTTTCAATCTCAGCAAGGGGGCGTTCTCCACAGAAGAAACATGACTGCAAAGAGAGCTATGCTCACACCCAACAATGTAGACATTGTTTAACATTTAAAAAAATAATAATAAGTTGAAGTCACAAGCACAGGTCTTCATAGAAAGAAAGCATCATTATGCCTTATATGGGACTTTAAAGCTACACTATGTATTTTTTTCCCCTAATGTGATGCAGATCTATTCCTGATTTCTCTCAATGTACCAAGGTACTGTCAAAGCCTCTAGTGAAACAGTCACAACACTGGCTACTATACAGAAATATTCCCTACTCAGTGTTTTGAGAGAGGCACCCCGTTCTAACCCTTCAGAGAAGTCACCATGTGTTAATATTTGATTTGATATTTGATAAAAGATTTGTTTGGCCATAAAACATAACAAATCCAGGTGTTTTACCATCTTGGTACTGGTACAAAACAAAACTGGCTGCTGGAACCAATCTCACTCTGGAATCATGCACCACAGCAAAGGATGAGATAGAGATCCCAGGATAGCTCATGGTTCAGCACAGAGAGCCTGAAAGAAAAGTGAGGATAGATTAATTGAGACTGACGTGACGGTGAGAGCAGAATCAGAATCACTATCACGAGTAAAATTCTTGTAGTAATCAAGGAATAATGTGGAATAGTGAGGTGGATTATAAGGTTTAAAGAGATCAGAACTGTATGAATGGATGAACAAGCCTGTTCAGGATTTTTAATGCCTCTAGAAGTAGTTTAATGTCTATTATGTGTATCAGAAGCAAATAATGTGCCTAGTATTTGTGCAAAGAATTATATTTACTCACTCATCCACACAGTCAGTTGACCTAATGCTTTGCACTTTATTGAGCTTGCATGGCCCAACGTTTATTTTCTGATGCCAGGAGGACCAGGGACAGAACAAGCCTGATTCACGCCAAAAATAGATACAAATGTTGTATGTGGACATTCATAAATGAGAACTATGGGAATTCACAAAATGTTTACAGTGACTGAGATGTATAAGACTGAACGCTCCCTATGCAGGAGCTTATAAATGTGTATTCTTCTGCTTTAATACACACAGTCATTAAGCCTTGGATATCCACAGAGCTTTATGAGTCTGGCCCACTGTGTCTGGTAGCCAGAAAAATTCTCTGCTGCTGCGAAAGTGAAGGGTTTTGAGCCTCTGGTATGTTTGAAATAAACAGCATAAGTGGGAACGGCCAGTGTTGATAAGCAGAAAATAAGAAAAAAAAAAGTAATAAAGAAGGACATTTATGAAAAATGTGAGTGCCTGAAAGTCATGCAAAAAAGAATTTTCTTTTCTACATTAAAAAAAGGAAAAAACTTGTTTCAGCAGAAGAAAGTGGAAATGTTTAAAGGAGCTCTGTTTCATATCAGCATGTCCTGTAATTAGAGTGAATATTGCGACTGAAGCAGATAGCTAGATACGGGGTCTGTGTGGGTCTGCCTGTGCGTGCGTACCTGATTTGACTCGAAGTGTGTGTGTATGTGTATTTCTGTATCAGTAAAGTTGTTATGTCATGTAAAAATCCATAAGTGGAGTAAAACGTGTTCTAAACTGGGTTACAGACAGTAGACGGGGTTAAAGTGTGTGTGTGTGTGTGTGTGTGTGTGTGTGTGTGTGTGTGTGTGTGTGTGTGTGTGTGTGTATCGATGTTTGTGAGATCACGGAGCAGAGACCCGAGGCAGAGGGTACCGTGACAAGCCTCATTAAGAGGGAATCTCTCCACTGTTCTGGCTGTCGACATCACCACCGCCAGACTTCTCTAATTACGCTCTCTAAGTGCCGTTTCGTGCAAGCAATCAGCCCACTGCTCTTTGCATATGCAAATATGACAGACCTGATCATTAGCTTTTATATCTCACACACTCTAATTGTTATTGTAAAAACTGCCGAATGGAGCCAAGGGCAAACGCACTCAGTCCTCTCGCTGTCTTTCCCTCCCTCTCTCTCTCAATCTATCACCGACTGTCAGCTCTCATTCCGCTACATGTTTTATGAGGTTTCGTTGTTCGAAACAGAGTCATGCAGTTGAATGTCACGGTAGTATAATCAGCTAACAAATGCCTCTATCTGACATTGTTTCATCAGAGCGGATGGGGGTGGGGGTAATAATAGAGGAGCACTTCCTGAAGAAGGCTAATTGGCCAAATGGAGTCACTTACTAAGCAGAACAACAGTCCCACCTACAGCAGTGATTATGATGATGGTGATGGTCTCAGGGAAAGACCTAGGGAGCACTCTGCCTCAGAAACTGTATATCCCCATCAAATCAGTGATAATGCTTTATGATCTTCAGGGAAAATGAAATACAGCAAATAGACAGAGAAAGAAAGAAAGTTTCAATGACGCTGACTTGACTCTTCTTAAAGAATATGAGGATTTGCATTTGTCGCACACTGGTTGCTTCTGAGTCCCAGTGACCCCAAATCACTGTTAGCTGTGTTTAATGAGAAGCAATGTGTTAGTGTTCTGTTATGAATATGTGAATAACCTTTGGAACATTGTGTGACTAATGTAGACATTTTTTTCCATTATTATTTTTCAGCGTGCATGTAATCGTGATGTTATGGTTTTGGGTGGTTATTACACAGGAAGAGGAATGTTTTATACTGGCTTTAAACTGGTGCGACACACCAATTTCATGACAGATGTTAAAAGTCAGTAAACATCGACATGCATCAGCTCTGCTATGGCTCTATTGCTCTGACTTTTTATACATTATGCAAAATTACTTCATTACATTTCAAAATATTATTAAAGCTTTTGGTATTTGGTATTTTAGTAGAATCAGTAAAAAATATTGTGCTGTTTTACGAGTCATACTAACAAAGTAATTTGTTATATTAAATATTCAAGCTCCTCAAATGCTGGATTCAAATGGTCGACACTTAAAGAGAAATGTTCCATACAACAGTGAAGTGTACAGCAGGTAAACTCTGAGTTGTAACCTGTCTGAAGGAGCTAACAGAGCTTGTAGCTAAGTATGTTGAGCAGGATGTACAGTCACAGTGTAATAACCACCAAGTCAGTTATCTTGGTTTTGGTCTTTATAAATATGCTGATTATCTTTTTATCACTGTGTTTCAGAAGGAGGTGGAACCAACCAACAAACCTATATGTGCTCAAGGCACAGTTTCAGTAATTGAGAGGCACATGCCAGGCCTGCATGGGTCCATGTGCCACCTGTAATGACCTAATTGTGGAGGTTTGTGACCCCACACATGGTTTTGCAGATCTTTCGCCACAAAGCACACAGTGGTGTTTAGTCCTTCTTATGTCAGTTGGAAGGAAGAGATGCAGAAAAGACGTGAGGAGAGAGTATTAACAAAGCACGTTTTGAGAGAAATGGGTTGACTTTTCCTCCAACCTTTACATGCCTTGGAGTTTAAACAGACAACGTGAGCATTTCTCTGTCTGCCTTGCTGCCCAGACAAGTGTATGTATGCCACTGAAGGCCAATTGGTGTTGCTCTTTAAATTATGGAAAGTATGCCCTAGCAATGTCAAACTTGCAGATGCATTTAAATAGAAAAAAAGGAATTTCAAGTGTAGCCTGTACGTAAACTATGATTTTGCAACTACTTTTAGTCACCATAAAATCTTTATTCTGCTGCTGATTAAATACATACAGGATATATGTTGCACACAAATATCTGTGACTCTATCTGGCTGCTTGGAACTTTTTATTAACTACTTTTACTAGTATACGGTAATGTATGCAGACTGTCAGGTGAGAGATGGTGGCATCCTGGGAATGCATTTAATATACACAGTCCAGTGAAAAGCCTTGGAATAATAAAAAGCTCCCTCTCGTCTTCACTGAATGTCCTATGGATGGCCTCGTGGCTCAAGACCATTTTACTATGTTTATCATTGGTCTTCCAACAGTTTCTCTGGCAGTAGTTTATTTTGCATTTTTAAATGTCATTTTTAATTGCAATATAATCAGATTAAGCAGTGTTGCATCTGTAATTAGTTTGGTCAGTTTTGAGGGTGGTGAGTCACAAATTATATTTGGGAAACAAAAACACAACCGAGTGTATATTTATGTAAACAAGATTATTGTGAGGAATTATCTGTAAAAGCAATCATATAATATAAACAGCTTAGCCAAACTCCTTTTGCAAATAGGGGCAATCTGTTGCATGTAAATATGACCAAATCTTAATGAATGCAACTCGGCCTGACAATCAAAGCAACCACCAAATTACAATAACACAAAACATTTCTGTCATATTCCGTTGTGTTTCTGTCATTGGCTGTTTTTAAATAATTAATTTTTTTAGTAAGAAGCGAAGCATTTCTATACTTTTAGATGGCAAGCGCTTAGACATAAAAGAAAATAAGGGGCTGTGATGCAACAAAGGTGTAAACTCCAACTGTTTTACGTGTTGAACCCTTAAAAAGAAGCATTAACTTTACAAGAGGGGACTGCAGTATGGCTCAGATGTGTTACAATTTAATCTTTAACAGTAGAAGAAGAAAACAAATCCTCTTGCTACCATTAGCAGCTCTTCATTATTGTCTTTACTGACTCACCTCCTATAAATTCTAATAATGCAGACAATAACGTTTAGAAGATTCCTTCCCTCCCCCAGCACTGTTGGTAAAGGTCACATTTTCTAGTACTACATAGACATCACCCACACCTCCATCCAAATCCACTCCTGAGAGAACAGATTCTCAGCAAATCTACCTTTTGAAAATGTAAAATAAGATTGTCTGTCCACCCAGCTTTCACGCAGAAGGTCAAGCTGACTTCTGGCTTCGTAAGCTTGTAATTCTGAAACAACATCTCATCTACATGTCTCATTCTGTTCTGTGTGAGGATGTAGAGCTACAAAACAAAGTCATGGTGCTGGATAATTTGATGGCCATTATGCATTGAGCGAGTGCTACACTCGCTCAATGGATAATAAGATCCTACATTCACAAAGTGATGCCCACTTTATTATTATAGCATCAAACTTTGCTGCATATGAACT
Source organism: Ctenopoma multispine (assembly GCA_034779795.1). NCBI lineage: Eukaryota > Metazoa > Chordata > Actinopteri > Anabantiformes > Anabantidae > Ctenopoma > Ctenopoma multispine. Next base: position 24,257,482 of record JAUYWH010000018.1, read on the forward strand.
CAGAAACAGATTTTTCATACAGGTTGTGTCTTTTACTGATTGTGATTATATAATAAATTTTGAAAGAACAAAATTGCGATTGGAAGAAATTGATTGATGATTGATTCCAAATCTGACATTTATTCTATTTTCCCAAAGCCAGGCCAACATGCACCTTGAAACATTAGTTCAAACAACTAATATCATGCTAATATCATGCGCCCCATTCTGTCGTATCTGCTATCAGTTTTGTACAGTTTAGCTCAAAACTGCAGCTTTCAGTCTATTTAGGTTTTCTCTTTTTTTTTCTCTTTTTTTGCTCTAAAAGGCACAAAAATGAAACAGAAACTGTAGACACACACGTCTTCTCTCTGTACATGATGACATATATTCCACAGCAGTTTTAGTTTTGTCCGGGTAAAGCTTAATTAGCAGTCTGCCCGACTGTCTCTGTGCGTGTGAGGACAGATAGGCCCACAAGAAGAGACACTGCAGTTTCTGTGAAACAACTTTCTCACACAAGCAACAAGAATCGTAAGAAATTGCATATTTGGGGTGTCTTAAGATTTCCCAGCATGCAACAATTATTGTTGAGTTCTATTCAATAGTTTTGCTACAATTCATGTTGCAATTAAACTACATTAAACATAACCAGTATTTACATATATGCTTATGTTAATAATCATTTTATTTATTCAATTTACTAAGACTGTTTTATGATCACAGCACTGTGATACACAGTAGTAAGAAATAAAACTGAGACATCTCTCTACACCTCACACCTCACCTCTACAGGAAAATTTAGATTTTTTTGTCTATCTCAAGATTTCCCAGCATGCAACAATGACAATACATCACATGATTATGTTTTAGTGGAAGTTCACTGTGACTTCAGGTCTGTACCATTCTTGACCAGTGTCAGAAAGCTCTGTCTTAGTCACAGTACACGAGTCCTGCAACAGGATGAACAAACAGGCAAAAGCATTCAAAAACGAATCCTATCCAACATTTGGAAAGAGCTGAAACATGCAGTGTGAAGAAAGCCCCCTTCAAACCTGACACGGCTGGTGCAGTAGTGTCAATGAGAACTATAGAAATCTGCAACAGAATGTTAAATTATGGATATCATAGTTTATGTCTTGGCTATTTTCATTTGTTATTTAAAATGATGTTTTCTACTGGATCAATAATCTGAAGCAAAGTCTATTTTTTATTTTTTAATATTTCATTTTACTTCTTTTGTCAGTTTTAAGTTATTTTATTAAAAATCCAGGGTTATTCCCATCTTCTGTTTTCATGAGAGGGTACCAACAAATTGTATTTATATGCTGTCAGATTTTGTTGTTACATGCATTTTGTCCAAAGGATCAGTAGCTGCAGGATAGTTTATTTTTATTTGTATTATTGTTATTGTTATTGAGTACATGAACTACTTACTATTACTTTAGTCATGTAGTTCTGAAACACTGTTTTCCAGTTTTCCCATAGACTGAAACTTTTTTCATTTATAGTTATAATGTGAAAATGGAAACTGATATAGAAAAGAAAGGAATCACAGTGTGCACTGCTTTTTATTTAACAAGGTATGATATAGAGAGGCCAGGCACGGCAGGTAGAAGGACTAAAATATTAGTGTAGATAGTGTAGACAGGGAAGCCACAGAGAGTGAGTGAGAGAGAGAGAGGAGAGAGGACTTGATCCAGTTGTAATGGGGTTCAATTCAGCAGCCTAACTGTGCCTCTCCTTAATACCCCCGCTGGCTGATCCTCAATAGCGCGGCTAGAGGAAATTATCTGCCGGCCCAGAAGCTTTTATACATGGGTTCCTTTTACTAGGGAATTCATACAATATTACTCCTCGGCTTCAGATGGTGTCAGAGAAGCAGAAGTGAGATATAGGGAAACTTACTGAGGTACTCAATGCAATATAAGTAGCAGCACAGATTTACTAAGGATCAGTGGTAGCCTTGTGCACCTAAATATTGAACAGAGGGGGAAAATGAATCTATTCACTTTTATGCATTATTAAAAGGAAGTAAAAACACAATTGTGTCCACTGAGTTTCTGTTATATTCTTTGAAGTGAGAGGACAGTGAGTTTGGAATTATTACTATCTAAATTAGTAGTCAGAGCTGTTTCGGAGAGCTTTGGAGAGTTTCCACATCCTGCCAAGCAAATCGGACGGACAGTACACTTCCTTACATAGCTTGTCCAGACGGACTCTCTCAGCTTCCATATGATGACTTTTATTTGTATTGTTTGTTTTTATTAATGGTGCAAACTTGGCAATGCAGATTGCTAGATAGGCTGCTTTTTCCCCATTAACTGCACTAGCATTAGACTTTTGGACTGGATAATCCCTCTGTGGTACATAAAAGCACAATATGCCAGGTGGAGCTAGGAAGAAAGTGAATGAATAAAACAAAGCTTTGCATGACAGCACAGCCACACTAGCAGCCAGAGTAGCAGTGTGATGGCGAGCAAGGCACAGGTGAGTAGGTGTCATATAAATGCTTGACACTGTAACAGCGATGATTTGCTTGATGATGATTTGCTTGTGAATGCACAGCACTAAGCACGAGTGGGGGCATGAGTTTTCTGAGTGATTGCTCTTAAGTTCTTTGCTGTATGTTGGAATGAAACATTTTGTGAGAAAAGCAGTATATTACAATCAGTAGCTGTTGACAGATTTAATTCCCCTTAAGGGGTTGAGGTTCTGCATGAGGTTTTTGTTGAACAGCTTTCCTACATGCCCATTTTGTATGTGCACATTTGTTTCCAGGGTCACTGACCAATATTCAGTGGCAATGTTTAGAGCTTTGGCTTCATACCACCAGATATTACTGAGTCTGATGTGTAGGCTCCCTAAACAGGACATCTTTGGTGAGGCTGCTCTTTTCTATACAATTACATACAACCACATCTGATGGATCTGGTACAATTCGGGAGGATAGATTGTCAAAGTTGTCTATGTTTTGTGTGTTCCACAGTCCTGCTGGTAAGATTTTACGAGTTATCCATATAAAAAGTACAAACAGCTTATAACCAGCATAGCCATCATCAGTCATGTGGATCAGCGTTTTGTATCTTGGTACTTAACACCAATTCATGCCTTCTTTTTGCCCTCAAATGGCTCTGTACTGGCACTGAGGAGGCACACAGGCTCCTATAGGTTGTGTTCACATTCCACACAACTGTAGACAATAACAAAAGCAAGAAGAAGGGCACCACCATTTCTTTTATTTGAGTAAACAACATGAAAAAGGAAAAAATGTAATTAAACTAAAATGTTTAGGCTGCAAGTGATCACTAGACATCCTGTTCAAAAACTCAGACTAGGAAGGAATTTATATCCCAGACACCGTAGTTGTCATATTATATGTGCTTTGAAAGTTTGAATTGGCATAAATTTTCTTGATAAATTCAGGTGGGAACCTACTGAATGGCGACAGTCAATGGCGAGGTAAAAAGTCTGCCATCCTATATGGTATTCATTTAGATGGGAATAATACCAGCTCTTATCAATGCATTCACATTCACAGTCATGTACTAGGTAGCATACAGATGTATGATGGTTTTTCTACTGCTAATTTGCACATTACATCAATTACATCATGTCACCTTGGGGTACAGTTAACCTTGTCAGAGTGGGCACCCTGATTTTAGTTTGTGAGGGGGGGGAGAGTAGAATGACATCTACAGGAGCTGAAGCAGAAAGGCGCAGAGACTTGCTTTTCAATGTAGGAAAGCCTTAGTGGCCTTGCCATCATCAATATTAACCCTAAAATTGGAGTAGATTTTATAAGGTGATGTAATTGTTGAGTTTCCATAAAGGAAAGCAAGACAAGTCAGATGCATTTGTGCAGCTAAGTTTGTATTTTTTATATGAAGTCCAAATCAAGTTCCAAATGAAGTTCCCTTCTTTGTGAGTGTTATTCAGTATCAGAATCAGAATATGATTTATTAGCCATGTATGCACAAGTAATTTGTCTTACACACACACACATATATATATATATATATATATATATACTGCATATACATGTATATGTTTGTTTATTGTGCGTGATATAAGACAGAGAAAATGAGAGAGAGATTCAAAATCCTGCCAGTTCTCTCAGGTTTAACTGTCAATTTCAGAAAGTAAGAAAATTTGTCAGACACCGTCTCCCCAGGTTTTAGATGCTGCCTGAGCAGCTAACAAGCACTTCTTGTTCTGTGTGAACAGTGAATTTTCTGTAGGTGAACTCTGAATATCCAGCCCAATCTGAGAAAATGACCAGTCTTGCAGTCAGCACAATATTCAAGCACTGTTGTTTAGGTAGACCAGCTGGCATTGATTGTGGGCCAGCTGGTGATGATTGGAGCCTGGCTGTCTCTGCGGCACCTTGTTAGCTTGCACCAGTCAAATTGGTGATTCGTACATAGAACAATGTACAGAGCTCCTCAAGATGTTATGGCCTATTTTCATTTATATGTACCACTCCATTTTTCCCCAACACAGGAGTGATCGGCCAATGTTCAAGTCTCCTTGCTGAAACAATTGTTCTTGTATGGGTATGCTGTCAAATCAATCTTGTCACTAATGAGGTTGACTTGACCATCTGCAGTGTGGAATCAGATGGAACAACAGTCACTCTGTTCAATTCATGCCAGGCTCCACTATCGTCATCAGTGTGTTTTCGAGTGCAAAGCCAGCGCCGTGCTCCCTGACATCCTCTGCAACCGCTTCGACAGGAAATCCTAAATACTCCCTGACAGAGTTGGCCTGAAATTTTTCTTTGCATAGTGATGTCCAGTGGAAGGTTCCTAAGCTTTATTCTTTTATTATGTTATTGTGTCTATAAAAGAAGGTTAATGTGTTGTGCTCACATTACATTTTAAATAAGTGCTAGTTCCCGAAAATGGTCCAAGCCGTTAGATCTTTTCATCCTTTACAATCAAGCTGTAGTGACTTTATAGAGTTTCTTTCAGGCTCTTAACAGGGATTTGGGTTTAAATATGTTCTGTCAAAATGCATGACAAGGCAACATGTCAGATCTTTTTTTTTATTATTGACACATCAGTATGTTATTTCAGCTACATGTCTCAGTATGTGCACTGGTTGGTTTCTACACCTACTGAGAAGTTACAGGGTAGCAATCCAGAATGTCCCTATTCACGATCCGACACACCCACACACAAGCATACACAAGCACACACACAAACATTATACCCAACCAATTTACAGCCCCGTGGATGTCCAGATTGTGTTTGCAGCAAAGTCCGGTTGGCACCTCTCCAAAGCGCTGCTGAACATATTCCCTGTCTCTGTTTTCTTTATGGTCCTATCAAGAAATTTCCCCTGATGGCCAACCTGTTGCAGGTGGGAGAAAGAAAAATTGTATGTCTGGATAATGAACTCACACCTTTTTTCCTCTTTCTCTGCCAAGCATCCTATAAGCCCTATATCTCTGTATCTATTCTCATTTTCCAATGTGTGTGTGCATTTTCAAACTTAAAGCTGATTATTCATATGCGAAAAACCCTGATTTAGTGGGGTCAACAGCTGATAATGAACTAACCTAAATTTGATTGGGCAATGAGACAGTGTGAGAGGAGAACAAAGACATATATAGAGAGGATTAAGACTGGGTAGGTTGTTAAAGCAGGTGGACTGAATAATCAATACCAGTTAGGGAAGTGTGTGTTGCGTCAATCTAACAGCTTGTTCTTGTTCTAGGGGGACAAACCCCAGACATGAAAACTGCTTGGTAGAGCCAGAGCCAGATTGACGGTCCACTTTATTGAGATTTAGTGGGTCTGCGTGGATTTGAATGATCCTCAGCACAGCCTGTCAGTTGTCATAATAATGAATGGAAGATGACAGGTTCAGTGCCAACCATTCTCAGTTTGCTGCTCACTGTCGAAGGCGGCCAAACTTTATGACAAGGGCAGCCAAGGGATCTAAATATGACAATACTGGTGGGCCAGAATCATGATTAGAAGGCAAAAAATGATGGCTTCTTAGCAGGGATTATGTTACAATGCAACTGGATCTCCACAGTCTCTGGCAAAAGCATATTCCCCATGTTTAGTTGGCGCTAGCCGCCTCAACATTGATCTCAAATAACTCTGAATCAAAACAGAATATAAGCCGCTATTTTCCAAATTACTTATTTACTGCATCCCGACAGTTACTGTGATTGTATTTGTTGTGCACAAATGTTTTATCTGCTGCTGCTCAAACACTATTACATCGGGTGGCATGTTTCTTTATTACTATGAACATGAGCGACATATTTATTTTAAGTCAATCCCAACTACACTATCCCTGTTCTCATGAAAATCTTACACAGAAAGCAGTAAGTGTGAATTAATCTACAACTGAAAGTAACCCCCAAGCAAATGCACAATTTACACCTGATTGACGGATGATTACTAAAAGCTACTGTCCAACTGTTTTAGGAAACTACTGAGCCTTTTCAAAAAGTGAAACTACTATAAATTCCTGACCTGTTTTTATGTGTCAGTAGGAAGAGACACTTATGTTGGTAGCATGAGAGCCAGTACAAATGACCTATGTAGTCCTTAGGTTGGAGGACTTGTTGAATCTGTTACATAATTCAGATACTGTAGATCATCTAATGAATTCTTAAGATGACTTGAGGCAGAGATGAGGTGCAGACCAAAAAAACAAAGAAATAAAACAGTATGGCTAAGTCAAATGGCATGAGGTTGCAGCAGCAGCAGCAGCAGCAGCAGCAGCTCTTCTTCTGCTTCCTTGTCTTCTTTATCTTCTTCTCAATTTGACTGGCAGTTGGAAACTAATAGTCAGTAACTGGTAACCCTTTTAAAACCTTCCACTGCCCCACCCTCAGCTTCTACGATTCAATAGGGGAATCTGAGCGTTCATTTATTGAATACATACAAACATGAAAAAAAGATAAATATTTACAATCACAGGTTTGACTATAATTTAGTTATGTTTAAAACTAATTCACTCATCTAATTTAAGTAGTTTATGTTGACTTTAAATTGGAATAATCCCTGCAGCCCAACCTCCCCAAATCAATGCCTTGGTGCCTTCCAAAACATTTAAATAGTTTTCTGGTGCACTGGGGACTCGACCAAATGTCCAAATGAAACAACACCACAGCAGAGGTTATTGATTATGTTAAAGGTAAATGTGTTGCTATGATTTTGTGCAATATAAAAATCACTTTAAAAAAATCACACAATCCCTGATGGCCAACCCAAGCCTGCTAAGCTAATTAGTGTTTCTCTTACAGGCCAGGCCCCCATCAGCTTCACCAGATCTGAGGTATTTGTCACAAAGCAAACACAAAGTGTAACACAAAGCAATCACAAAGTGTAAATCTTGGTATAGGGTCATTTAAAATCCCCTTGTTTCTATTTTAGTTTGTTAGACATTCAGTTTTCCATTATCAGCAAGCATTAACCCCGTGTTCCACATTGTGTTTGCAATGCAAGTTTATCAATTTAAAGTGTTAAATGATCTTTACAAACCTTTTTAGCAGTTATGTTAGCTCTGATGTATTTAATGCTACATGTAGAAAAGATATTGTTGTGAAGCACATATATACTTCTGATGGGATAGCAAGAGGGGTTGTTACTGGGTGGGGCACCAAACTCTGATGTAGAACATGGTGTGGAGATATGTGAGGTCCAGCAGAGATCTCCGTTGATCTGAGAACTGGGTGCCTCAGTGGAGGAAGGGTATGCACCAGTGCTGCTATTGGTGATTAGTGATGGTCAACATGCATCTTTCTGATGTTGATGATAGGTTAATTGTCTTTCACTAGCATGCTGCTTGTTGGTTCACTTCTTTTATTTAAGATTTTTCTTTTGTTTTGCTGATGAGGCCACGACTTTCATATTATCAGCAAAGTTAATGATGTGGTTGCAACTGTCATACGTCAGCAGCATAAATAGTAGTGGGCCAAGCGCACATCCCTGGGGCGTGCCAGTACTCAGTGTGGTGGAACTAGAGGAGAAGCTCTTGATCTGGACTGTGGCCTACTGGTGAGTGAGTTTGCATTGAAAAGCTGTCTGCAATATTGACAGGCTCCATTATGAATAAGTAAAGAGTTACAGGGGGTTGCTTCATACGTACGAGTTTATTTAAATCCAACAAAGATGCATGCATACACACAAAGAGATAAAAGGAAAAGATGCTCACTGGGCCATTGTCACTGCCACAGTGAGAAATATTACTCCACAGTCATGCTTAACAGCTAATCAAATCTCTGTGTCTTGTCATTTCTCTCTGTTAGTTTGCTTTGACAAATTTGTTTATGATGTTGCAATCTTTCAATATGATATTACATATAAATATTAGCTATATTTTTTTTTTGCCTGGTAACAGATTTAAAATTTTGCCTAAATAAATTGGCAAGAGACAATTAATATAAAATAACACAAAACAGTGTTGCACAATACAACAAAGACCAAACATAGGATAAAGGCACAGAACAAAGCTCTTGTACAAAATGCATTATGCAGATGGGATCTTATAAGAATCTAAACTACATCAAGTCCAAAATCATATTCATGATGAGCCTTTTTATAGCTTTTTGCAATTCATAATAAACCATTTTACCAGTCAGCTATGATAAGTCAGTGTTAATGAAATTTCCAGAATAAGCAACCTTATTAGATTTTTTTTTTTCTATTGCCATTTGTATCCGTGATATAACTGCTGTGCAAAAGAAATTATATAATTCTTTCATTGGTGGAAGCAAGGCCAAGGCCAGAGGGTGGCATGAGTGGCACCACCCCCTCATCCAACCATGGGCACAAAGTTATGCAAGTGGAGGTGAAGGGAAGTAAAATTAATAATGTCTGTACATGTAATTATACCATATGTCTTTAAGGCCCAACAGTGTTGCAGTTGCACTAAAACCTAAATTAATTCACTTCATTGTTTCTTTAATGGTTTATAGTTGCGCATAACGTAAGAAGACTGCTCTCTCAAGTTCCTGTTTTAAATCTTTTACTTTTCACTGCTTTGTCTGAAGAATTGTATATTTTATTAAGTATCATGTACAACTAATCTATGAGTGTATTATTCTAAACTAATGATTAAATTAAAGTGTGGTTCACTTATTACTCATAAAAGTTAATATTGTCTAATTATTATATTTGATCAAAGGGAACAAGATAATTAGTTATTAGCAGTGAAATGATTCTAACATAGTCAGCATGCTTGCTGGCTTAAAAAAAATCTCAGAGCCGGTAAAGTTACTGTCTTAAAGAACTGCAATTAATACTGCTTACTGGTGGATTTTATGTGTTTCAAATAGGAAAAAAACACAACATTAAGTTCAGCCAAGGCCACCAGTGACATTAACAATATTACCACTAGTTATTTGTAAAATGTATTTTCCTGTTTAAATATCAAAAGCTGACTAACAACCACGCCCACGTCACATGATCCTCATGTCAGAGTATTGACCAGAGCAAGTGTTGATATATAATGATGGTATTTAAGTCAAGGTACACTTAGTTTTATTCTCTGCTGAAGCACTGTAGAGTCATCTCACCTTCACATCCTGATTTTAAATGTTATGCTAAATAGTGACAGAAATTCACCCCACACAATACCAAACTTTGGCTGAATATATAAACATAATTGTGGTGTAAGGACCAAAACTTGTGTTACCCAAGGACAGCTGATTTTAAATGTTTTTGAACTGCGCAGGTAGCAGAGTTTTAGTAAGTAGGAGTTCAAACAGCACAAAAAAAGCAGTTAGGTTAGTGCTTTAGATGAGATAATGACCATGCAGCACGATTTGGATCCACAACCAATCTTAAATTTATTAGCATGGATCCATGTCAAAAGGTTCTGGGAGTTGGTATTGAATTGTATCTACATGAGGGGATGAGATATGACTGTGAACGCTAATATATGAAAGTGAATATCTGTTATATTAAATTCAAGACTGTTCATTTTGCTAGGAACCTGCCAGCAACTTTCACAGACCCCTGGAGGGCATATACTCCAAAATAAAACACACTTGGTGATGAAAACATAAACACCATTTGTGGCATACAGACAACTCTTGAGTCTAAGTCCTTGCCTGGAGCTTCAAGCCTTTATCCCCCACACCCTCTACCCCCTGGAGGCATTGTAAAATGATCGATTTTTGCATTATTTTAATCCAAAGGACTGACGTGTTATTGGAAAGAAGAGTGATGCAATTTGGCGTTGCAAGACTGGACATTGATCACTGGGAGAAGGGAGGCCGGGTTGTTTCCCTGAGGATCTCCCTGACACACAGAGACGCACACACACACGATTGCGCGCTGCAGGCTGTGGCAGTGTGGGTGTGTGTGTGCGCGCGCGCGAGCGAGCGCAAGCACGAGCTGATTTGACTCGCTGCTGCTTTGCTGAGAAGTTCATTTCCGATTTAAGAATCCGTTGCCGCTGCATCACTGCATGCACTGCACTGGCTGTTTTGGCAACACATGCGTAAAACAGTCGGTTCTGTGAGATATCCTCGTGATGACCCACGTCTCTCCAGCACATCTCAGTTGCAAAGAAAATTGATTTTGATCCATTTCAAAGGGGGAAGGCGGCGCGAGGCTGGGCTCAGTTTGCAGCAACTCGTGGATTAAGTGGGATCTCCGTGTGAGATCGGTCGGAAACAACGCACGCGAAAGGGAGCGAGGGATGGAGCGAAGGTAAGCGCGCACTCGAGCTGTAAGAAGCATTTTTTTTTTCCTGGGACGCGCACAGACAGACAACTGGTGAGACGGCAGACAGAGGAGGGAAGGAGAGGAGGAGGACGCACAACACAAACACACAAAGTTCCCCCGCGTCGAGTTGAAGTAAGGTGCCACAAAACATCTGCGTTCCAGTGTAATGGAAGTATTGGGTCATGAGGGGAAACAGAAGAGATCTCCCTAAGGAACAAGTGCACCTATGGATCTCGGTGTAGCGCGAGCGCTTTAGTGCATTGGAGCCAATGAGTTGTCCAGCCATGATTTGGGTCACGTTTTTACCCTTGTTGGTTTCGTGCGCACTGGGGAACAGGACCGTGGAGCAGGTGCCGTTCTTTCACGGACATGTTTTTGAGAACTCGTCTCCGGGATCTCGGGTCAATGGACTGAGCGTCCCGTTAAAGCGGCTCAACTCACAGAAGCTGTGCGGTACCGGGGAGTCCAGCTCAGCGGCAGCGCACTTTAAACTCATGGGAGACGGGAACGAAAATTTCCGTGTGTTGGCTCACCACAAACGGGGACATATTTTACTGAAGACTTCTGGGGTTCTGGACCGGGAGGAACGGGCCGAATACGCATTGGGTCTGGGTATGTGTTGCGGGCAATGCACGGTTCGCCCCCGGGAAGAAGGGGAGAAGTCTGTCTTAGTTGCTGAGGTGGCATCCATCAAAGTGGACGTCCTCGACACCAACGACCACCAGCCCACCTTCCCCGGTTCCGATGTTAAACTGAGCCTGGGTGATGCCACTGCGCTCCGCACGGCGATATACACGGTCACCGCGCGGGACGATGACAGCGGCAAGAACGCCGAGCTCATCTATTTCGCACTTCCCAAAAACGGGAGTTTCTACGCGGTGCCCAAAACCGGCGACATCCTCCTTGTGGACTCTATCCTGGGCCTGGATAAAACGATTAAGTTTCAAGTGTTTGCTCGGGACCGCGGTTGGCCACCCCGCACGAGTCACGGCATAGCAGTGGAGATCAATCCAAGGCAGTGGCCCGTGGCGCCCGAACCGGCGAAACGGAAGCCTAAATCGCAAGTAATTAAAGCGCCAGCGAGGAAGTCCAGGTCAGTCCTGGAATCAGAAAGTCCCGTTTTTATCAACGTTTCAGAGGATGCGGGGATCGGTTCAGTGGTGATGAACCTGAACCCAGTGAGGTTTCAGTCAGCCTCGTTCGAGCTGGTAGAACCCGACGTGGAGATCTCACCGGTGAGCGTGAGTCGGGACAGCGGGGATATAGTCATAACACGGAGACTGGACAGAGAGACGGAGCCGCTGGTGGAGATCACCGTCAAAGTTCAGGATAAAAGAGGTGAGCCAAAAGCCCGAGCGCTCGGTGTGTCTGCGTGTGCGACAGAGTGTGTGAAAGAGAGGGAGCGAGAGAGCAGAGAGAGAGAGAGAGAGAGAGAGAGAGAGAGAGAGAGAGAGAGAGAGACGTCTCTTGTGTGCTCACCGTGAAGCACATGGCGCACACATAACTTGTCCTAAATCTTGTGAACATATTTTCTGGTATCGCTTCTTATGTTTATATCATGTGGTTGAATTTGTCACGTTGTATTGCGCGCGCGTAAATGCGCACGGAGAAGAAGAGTGGAGCAAGAGTGCATTTGCAAACAGCCCAAATTAGTTTCACATCAGTTTTGATGATATTACTTCTACTGTTTTCATAAACCTCTGTTATTTGAATATATATGATAACGCTGCATAAACATGGTTTGGTTTAATGTTGCTGCTAAGCAAATTCTCTGGACCCTGTCTTGGAACTAGATAGATTACATGCTTGCCATGGTAAGGAAAGAGTGAACGATTAACACATAAAGAGCTCATATTTGTGTCAGTATTTCTCCCTGCTGGTACTGTATTTGATACCCTACTATTTAGGACCAGAGTCAGTGGGCACCTTTTGGGTGCAGCATCCTGACGTCAAGGTTTTGGGTATGTCCTTTGAGGAATGAAGAAACCTACATTATTCTGTGAAAACTCACTCAGCATCACTCAAGAAAGGCTCTAACCTCAGACACTCTTGGTATGGTAAATGCCACCCTTGTGTGCTAAGCACAGGAGGGAGCGTGGAGCATCAGCATTCCCAGGCGGTCTCACATCCACTCACTAACTAGGTCTAATCACGTCTAGCCTCCGAGATCAGGTTCACCCAGAAGAGTCTGGCCGAAAGCAGCAGTGTCAAAGTGCTCTGTGTTTACAGCGGAGGTTAACCTGAATGACACTCATCAGTGCTGATGATGATGCATGTGTTTGGATGAATTAGGGCAGCGTGGATGTAGCGGCTGCTGCTGGCAGCAACAGATGCTGGGATGTCAGGGGAGAAGCTCGGCGCATAACAGCCACCGTACCAACAGGGTAATTATCACCTGCGGATAAAGCACAGAGACAGAGGGGGGGTTAACATGGACACATATTAACATTAACAAAAGCATATGTGAAGAAATAAACAATGGACTAATTAACTAGTTATATTGTGCACTGGAGGTTATCTGTCTATCTATCCATCTACCTATTTATCTGTCTGTCTGACAGAGTTCCACAGCTTGTTCCAGTGAGACCAGTTAACAGCACATGACTGGAGGAGTGACCCAATCAATGTGACCTATTGGTGTCTTTAATGGGAACTATCCTGGTGCAGAAAAGAAGCTGGCACAGCTTGGCACACAGTACTTCCACTACCACTGACTGCCCGCTGCAATGCTGGGAGACATGTAAACACATTAATATTGATGTAAAAACTGTATGTTTTCAGTATTGAGTGTGACACTATGACAGAGTCATCTGGAACACTTGCCATCCAGATGTATCCAGGCCGCATTGTTATACGACCGTGTTCAAACTTTTATTTGAATTTAAATTCAAGCAACTAACATAAAGCTGATGATGTGCGTCAGGAGATAATGTTTTTTCGTTCGCTCCCTGTCAAAAAGTTAAAGTGGTTTCATCTTTTCTGACAGATTAGATTTGTTTGTTTTTTTGTTTTTTTTCACAAATTAACAGGAGACAGCTGTTACGCTCTTGACGTAAATGAATAGCTGGGATATTGGAGGAGAAACAAAAACACACATTATTTTTCGTCACACTTTGAAAGGTGTAACTACAATGTATGTATAAGAGAGTGCCATGTGCATTTTGATGATAGGAAGTGTGTTTTAGTGTATAATCCCGGGTAAATCCGACCAGATACAATAAGGATGAATTATATATTAAGAATAAAGTGGTTTATGTATTTGCAGATTAGAGAGACGTCATATATTGTTCCTTATGTGGACAAATCCTTTCGTGGCTATAGTGCTGCTTTGTGTGGTTGAGTCTTCCGCGTGCCTTGGGTGGATCTCTGTCTAAATTTTGATGTGTTTCGCTCTAACAGAATGCATGTTAATACAAAGTTTAAAAAGGAGGATCAGTGCTAATGTTTTCTAAATGGATCGGTTTAAAAAAAACAAAAACCTTTTTATGTTTTCATTATGAGGGGAAGAAGGGGTGGGGGGGGTGGTGGTGAGGTAACTCTTTACTGTGTCGTGCTGAAAGATGGCAAGTTTTCATTTCTGGGCTTAGCAGCGGGTGGCAAGGGGCGGTGGGGGGGAACGGCTGAGCTCAGTTGTATCTAGTGTGAGGAACGCGGTATCCATTCGGTCGTCGGTGGCTTGGTTGAAGTCTTTTAATCCTTCTGGAGTGGAGAGTCCTGCTGGAGCCTCGACCTCCCTCCATCTGCTCGCATTATCCCCGTAATCCCATCTCATACTCTCTGTCTGTCTCTCTGTCTCACTTTCTCTCTCTCTCCTCTCTCTTGCTCTCTTACATTCTTGTTCTCATTTTCACTCTCACTCTAGGGATTTAGTTGGAGTGGAGGCGCAGTTTAACGCAGCACGAGAGAGAGAGCTTTTGACATGATTCTTCGAGGGACTGGCATGTTTGTGTGTCTGCGTGTGTGTGTGTGTGTGTGAGTCTGAGGCTGTGTCTGTGTCTGAGGCTTGAAGCGTTGTCTATCAGGATCTAAGATCATTTCTTCTCGTCTACATTTGTGGCCCACTCCACAAGTGCTGCTGAGCAATGTTGGAATTGAATGTGTGTCTAGTTGTATTACACACATCGTGGGTTAATGTTCACACTTTGGTTCAAGTGTGGCTGAATCTCCAGGCAATAAATAGTCTTTCCTTTTCTACTTGTTTGTGTTTCTGGTCATTTCTAACAATATACTGCATCTGTTCTTTTGAAAATTCCTCTTTATGTGAATTTGCGCACATCAATCCAGACCCTTCATTTAATATGCTAACACCTGAAAGAGCACTAAGTGAGTGTGCCAGTAATTTCCCCCAAGGTCTCTTCCTCCTCCTTTAAAACAGCCAGTATTACTCTGTTCCTTGACTGCACTCCCATGGGCAAAATGATTAATGAAATGATTAATTTTGTTAATTAGATAAATGATTAATTTGGTTTGTCACATACAAATCATTCGTCCATCGTCAGTATTCCCCTCTAGAAAAAAGCCACACAATTTGTTTTTACTCTGTTGTCATATCTTTTTTTTTCATTTTGCTGTGTCAGGATCAATATGTACAGTAACTATCTTAGCCTACTACAACACTGCTACTGTTGTAAATACACTTAACATTATGTTAATGAATGTGATCTGTCTGACATCAGGCGCACATTATGTTTAATAAACACATTTACAATCTTTTGTTATAAATGTACATTTTCTTTTACGTTTCATTACAGTGTCACACGTCAGCTTTCTCTGACGCTGACTAAAATGTGCCTCAGTGTCAAAAACCGGAACGAAATGTCTGAAAGCTGTGCTTGACTATTTTAACATATGTTTAATTTAGCAAGTACAATGACACAAATGGTTCTAAATGGGGAAAAATGTTGTCAGAGTGAAATATTGAACGAGGATTTTCCGCCTCAATATCCAGACTCAAGTGTGAAATCAGCGTTTGAACAAAAAGTTCAGTTCAGTTCTAACAGTAAACAGACATTTGTTTATTTACTGTCAATGGATGTGATAGGTGGAACGTGTCATACGACAGCGTGGGGCGCACTGAGGCTCAGTCAGACTGAATGATGAACCAAAAAAAAACTGAAAGCAGAAAAGATCCACTGTGGTGTCGAGTCTCGGTGGGATCTACAGCATTAACAAAACTTGTTTCAGTATGAATAAAAAAAAATGTTGTTTGTTAGAGATTTAAAATGAACACCTGTTGTGTGTCCTGGAATCCACTTGACTTTCTTTTTTCAGACTTTCTTCCATGAGTCTGAAGATTCTGAAGATCTGTAATTACAGCTTCACAATGTAAAGTCAGGACATTCTTCACATTTCTGCAGTGCTTAAATACAGAGGCATCAGACATTTCAGAACTTCAGTCAGAGATGTGTTACCCATCATTTACACATCCTTTGCAAGTGAATGTGCGTTTATGAGCTGCGCCAGACTTCAGCATCTGTCACCGTGGCTCCAACATCAGTAGAAGAAGAACAGAGAAAGGTTCAGTTCGGTTTGTTTTTCCGTTTCCTCCTCTCAAATCTCGACATATGCAATTTGTTTATTGTAATTGATTATTATCATCATGAACAATAATTGTTCATACACATTGTTCAGTATACCTGAACTTAACATCGTTTCATTTTTGCTATTTCAGCTAAATTATATGTAAGATTTCTTTCTTTCTCTTTTCTTTTATGCAGAGATTTTAAAAAACACAATACCAGAAAAACAGTCAGCACTTAGTCCGAATGACTCCCATTTCTAGGAACTCTAAAGTGGCTCTGTCTCTCCAGTGACTCAAGAGTGTTTGTTTCTGTGATTTCTGATTGTAGGTGCACATGCGTGTCCGTGTGTGCAGACTGTGTGTACGTGCTCATGTGTTTTATTTATTTATTTTTCCTTAAGTTAATGAAGAGAAACAGCTGGCTTTAATCAAGACAACTGTCGGTTGCTCTCGCACAACTAAACCAAACACACTCGGACACACAGACACCCACGCAGTGAGTTAACACAATTACATTCACATTGAGTACTATTTGACATATTCAGTATACACAAACACACACATGCTGTACATTCACCTCCCATAAAACTCAACACTGTACTTAATGTAAGTTGTGAAGGTTGGCAAATTACCATTCCATACCCTGACAGATGGCAGCGAAAGGAGCCTGTTAGCTGCATATGTTACATGTCTTTTGTTTATAAAGATGAGAGAGAGGGAGTCGGCATCCATTTGTTCCTTCAAGGAGCATAAGTAGTACTTATTTGGTCTTCTGCACAGACACATGCAGGCGTACACAATGGGTACACACATGGTTAGCCACATTAAACCACACTAACCCAATGTATGAACAAATAGATTGTTTTCCTCATTTTATTGCATTTATTTTCCTCTCTTACAAATAAATAAATAAGTAAGCCACACACACACACACACACACACACACAGTTCAACTCATCATCCAGTGAGACCGTGGTTTCATCAAGGAGTTTCACCCCAGCTAAACTGCATTTCACAGCAGACTTTCAATGAGTCGCTATCTGCCCACATTGCCTTCGCCTTAACTCTCTTCATTTCCAGATAACTTGTTGTTTTCACCGTTTTGTCTTTTATATTAATGGTTCATTTAGAAACATCAGCATTTAAAAGTCTGCACACTGCTAATTGCAATAATTTAGCGTCCAGAGGCTTTTTTCCAAATGCTTTCTTCATTTGTTTCAATGGAAAATTGTATTTTCTGTGCCTGCCATGGTTGGTGCAGAGCCCGCAGAGAAACACATAGTCAATTTTTCTTGCTCTAGCTCACATTCAGATTGGTGACTCTGAGTCTTTCAGCAATGGTTTGCCAACTGACAGTATCTGAAGCTGGGAATTGGGATTTCGACAAACGCGCTGTGGAATAGCTGGCTTTTACTGGCACAGTTCTCGGGTTGGATGGCTGATAGAGCGTTACTGTATGATCCGCTGTGAGCACAGAGAGGAGCGGAAAATGCAGTTGCTCTTACTGTGGTACCAATAAATGAAATAGAGAACGTCTCTGCAGCTCGGTCGTAGAGCAGTAAGAGTGTCTTAGGATGCAGTTGTAGTCAAAAGGTGTTAATGGTGGAATCTAGGGGAAGGTCCATTGTTTTGTTTTTTTTCTATGAGATATGCAGACTGGCGGCGCACACAGATGGGTGGCACATTTGGAATAAAATACTTTAGTTGAAAGTTAAATGGTGTTAAATTTAAGAATATTTCAGATATAATATTATTTTATTATATTTCTTTTTGAAAGAAATATATATATATATATAAATATATATATATAAAGAACTTTTGGGGAGAGGTTGAATCCATATCTTGCAGAGATAATGTGCCTGGTTGAAGAATTTGCAGTTTATGATGAAAAATAAGAGTACACCTTGAATTTACTGAATGATTCAAATGATTTATTTAAGCCTCATATATAGTCAGTTCTCCTTGTGCTGAAGTTTCTACATTTTTAATCATACAGTAAACAAGTACCTTCCACCTTATAACTCCAGCAGCCACGCCCCTTGTCCCCCTCTCTGGCCACACCCCTGGGGGAAACCTAGATTTTCTGAACTGGCCTTTGAAGAAAATTAGAGTTTGAAACTAAATGTATGAAATAAGCTTAATGGCTAACACTTAGAACCATCAGACACTTTGCAGTGACGTTGTTTTACACTTCAAAACGAAGAAGATGAAACTGAAATGTTGGAAACAAGTTGAGTTTTATTTTAGGTGTTCTCCCTGAAGTGTTTATCTGGGTGCGGACACTAAATGAAGCTGAAGTATTAGTTACCTACCAGTCAACTGTAATATTCATTTTAAATTGGTAAGGCCTGGTGGTCTCACTACAGGCCCTGACATAATGTAGTTTGCAGTATTATCTCTCATGCAGTATCTCGTCAGTTACTGTGACTGGCTTTACAGAGGATGTGCATGATAGAAGTGATTTTTTTTTAAAATAGACTTTTCACTCCTGCCACCATCTGTCATTGCCAGAAACTCTGAAAGCTTTAGCATCATTTGTTCTGGAAGAACAGTGCTGTCTTCCTGTTTTGTGACACAGACCAGTTTGGCAGATTTTCCTCCAAATCCAATGCACTGCAGAGGCCAAGAGAGGCTGCCAACATTCTTTGAGCTTGGCCTGTTTGTTAAAGGCAGTTGTAGTAAAAATAATGTGGTAATGATAATCTGTCATGTTCAGTAATAAACACAGTAATGAGAACTATAAAAACAAAGAAACCTGTGTGGCACCACTCAGTGAAATTTGGTGCTAAGATTGGTAAGGAGGAAAAAGATGTTCTGATATTAGCAGTACAATCCCATTGAAAGAGCTGCAGTTGCATCATCCTGAAAGCAGTTGGAGACAAGCTGGTGCCCTGATTCAACCCCGACCTGCAATCCATCAATCCTGCACTGAAACTTTAAAAGCTTTTCATCTGTTAATGTCAGATATGATCCACTAGGTGCGTCACTAGACATTTCTCACCTCTCAGAAATTACCTCTTAAAATTGCTGCTTTTAATTTTAAGGACCTTCTTCTGCACAGTGACAACAGAAACCTTTAATCCGTGAAAAACTGAAATAGTCACATAATGACAGAAGAATCTGTACCAGAATGATACATTTTTAATGTGTTTTAGCATCGCTTTCATTCGCTCTAGGTTTCTGCACACTGTTATTAACTGTACACTTCACAGTTAATAACTGTGAGCATATTTCTTTTCTTTAATTTAATGTGCATAAACCACACATCTGTACGATTAAAATTAACACAGCTGTTAAAGTTTTAATAATATAGCATGTAGGACATTTTAGCTCTGGGTAATTGAAGATACTAGATTAAGGACGCCGAGTAATATCAGAAGATTTTTTTTTAAACCGTTGAGCACATAAAGTGTGTGAAACTGAGATTCTTCCATGATAAGTGTTGGACATAATGTTTAGTGATAAAACAATAAAGATAATTATAACTTTTCCTCCATAGACCTTTAAGATATGGTGGATAAAACGTCAGTGCCATTCCGTCATGTTTTCACAGACAACATGAAATGGCTGATAACAAGAACAGCCATGCCAAACCATTCATGTGGCTGGATTTATGTATTTGTGATACTACAGCCGTGTACACCAGTGTGTCAGCAGCAGAGGCGCCGCTTGCGGACAGGCAAGGCAGGCAATTGCCTGGGGCCCCCGGGCCAAGGGGGCCCCAGAGGACCAACAAAGTTGAACCGCATCAAAACAACGGTAGTGAGACTGTGAAAGGTTGTCATTGACAGCACTGTTGGACACCTCACAAACCCCCTTTACGGGGCCCCCTCCCTCTCTCAGAAGGTGCAGCTGACAAGATCTTAAGTAAACAAACATGCGCACAGACAGAATCTGCTCTGCGACAATGAAAAGAAACTATCCTTCTGGAAGCGAAAAAAGAAAGAAGAAGAGTAGGATGAAGAGAAAAGGAAACAAGACAGTGGTGAGTATGATAGTGTGTGACTGTTTTTTTTTTATCTCAAAGTATGTGGTTATTTATGCAGTTTTAACTTAGCCAAATAGGCTACCAGGTATAAGGCTAACTTGTTAACATTAGCAAGCATGCTGCACATAAACTAAAAACTATCCACTTAATGAATAGCTTACCCTT
>JAUYWH010000018.1:24277934-24294277 GCA_034779795.1 Ctenopoma multispine
CTGTTTGTTTACTTTTGTCTCCATTCAGGGTCATTAAGAAGGTTTCTTGCCCCATCAATTAAATCTGTTACTGCATCGTTCTCAAATACCGATAATGGAAAATGTAAGTAAATATTCATCACACTATCTTCGTTTTAACGTTTAAAGAGTGCCAAATGACATGATATACCATCTTTCATTATTATTATGTTTGCCTTTTAATTTCCTATGTTGAAATTTGCTTTTTTTTTTAAATCTTTTTGTTTGAAATAAAGATTTCATAAAGTAAAATTATTTGTTCCTTGCTGTTCTTTATCAGTCTTCACAACACAATTATAATTTTAAAATATGATTAATCAGTGTTGGATGCTATAGGCTATGTATGAGGAAACCTCGTTTCAGGGACCCCTTGGAATTTTTTGCCTGGGGCCCCGAGAGACCCTTGCAGCGCCACTGGTCAGCAAAAGTGTGTGGAGATGGTTTTAAACTTCTGTCTGTTAAAATTCTGTCTCTCAAAGACAGTTAATACCACTAATCTTTTTTACTATCTGAATCAGTGCACAGTGCAAGACCTCAGGGTCCCAGAACCAAGCAACTGCTTGTGGTCACCGTAAAACAACCAGCAGCATACCTCCTCAACTCTTGTGCAAAAAACATAAGCATGTTTGGAAATGTCCGATTTTAGCATCTGAATTGACCTAATGATATCTTCAAATCTCTCTTAGTACTACTAGAGTAAAACAGAACCTTTAGCCTTGACAGATACAGTGATTTGGCAGTGATATGGAAAATAAACATGAAAATTACATTAGTGCATTCGTTGAGAGAGTGTTTTGAATGTCAAACCTTTTCATTTTTGTAATTTAAAGAAAACATTTATGGTAGAATCACGGTGTATGTCTTTAATACATGTTGAAATAAGTCATAGTTGTTCCTTTTCTTAATAATGAAAAGTACACTAACTAAAATGAAGGTTAATGTTGACCTCTGTCCCTACTCAGTATGATTCTTTCTGCATCAGCAAGTTAAGCCAAAGTCAGCGTTCTCTTTAAAACTAATACTGGAAACCAATATGAAGACAAGGTCAACAGGTTAGTAAAGTGGCCTAATTATGGAGTAGTGTTGCAATGATCAAGGACATAAAATGTGCATCCCTGCAGACTGCTTCACAAAGGCTTAAAATGTTGGCAGCCAGACTGAGAAGATGTACCACAAAGGCAGAGTCGAAAGGCGAAGTGGACATTTGATGGGTTGGGCTGCTGACCTACAGTAAAATAAATGTAACAGCAAACAGCAGCTTGAGCAATGCACCATAGGTTTCCTTATCATAATATCAATTTTAAATAAAATACAGGTTCAGGTTGCATTTCTTGATGCACCAATGGACTGTGTTAAGTGACAATGGTTTTAGGACTCCGGTGCCCCTGTGGCTATTGCCATGATGGGGCAATGTGAGAATTAATCAAACGCAATATAAAGTGTTAATCATTGAGCTTTAGTGGCGTCGGTAGGTTTATTTTTGTACTTTTAGAGAAACCAAGCTTTCTGTTTCCCCTTGTCTCCAGCCTGTGTGCTAATCTAAGGTCACTGGCTGCTGGCTATAGCCTGATATTTAGCAGCCATATATGAAAGTGGTACATCTAACTTTCAGCATAAAAGAGATTTTGAGCATATTCCCTAAAGTGTCAAATAATTGTTTTAGTATGAGAATACTATGGATTGCTGATGGCACAGTTTTATTTTAACAGATAACTCTATTCATTAACATTTCTCTACACCACTGTCAAAAGAAAAATCATTTTATTACTTAGTTTAAATATATCCCTGCAATCCATATGTAATTCTACACCATCGCTCTGTGCTCCAAGGGAGCAGCTGCAGTGCAGCAAAACCCATGAGCCAGACCACCAAAAAGCTGCGACTGATCTGTGATGGGAAAGGTGTGACATCAAATAAAACCAGAGCTCTGTGCTTGATAGACCTGAAAGCAGATGACTGCATGCTCCCAGAACAGGAAGCGGTCACCACATCACATTAGCAGACATCCAGCAGCGGGTTAGCAGGTCAGAAACACAGAGAGCTGAACAGAAGCAGAGTTTGACAAGATTCACACCTGCTGCTTACAGAAACTACACTGCACTGCAAAATCTGTTTAGTGACAGACATATTTGAAAATTCTTGACATTAAACATAGACTAATTCATTATCATAGGATGGCAGGCAAAACTGGATAGAAATACCTCTGGGGTTTCCAGGCTAATGTGTTACATCTTGCACGGCAAAAAAAGCAAAAAAAAGCATTATGAATAATTCATTGTAGTTGGCAGCAACAATTTGTACCAAGATCAATTTCAGTTTCTGAGCAATAAATTTGATTTTCAGTGCGGTGCATACCTTTTTAATGGAATTTTGACTGTTTTACAATTCTACCTTTCTACCTTTGCTTCATAATGCCAACCTTATGACTTTGAGCTACAGTCCACGGTTTATATGATTTAACACCAGTAACTTCTGCCATGTTGCCATTTCATAATACATATATTTCAACATTAGTGCATACTTCTCTGCAAACTACAGTGTATGATTCACTGTAACCTTCCCTATATTACTTTAATGCCGTTGTTAGAAATGTAAAGCAGTATCTCAGATGGCAAGAGCATTGTCTCTGCAGTAAGTCAAACCACATCCATTATTATGTGGCTCCCACAGCTTAAAGAAAATGAGTGTAAAGTTGTAAGCATTAATTAAAGAACATGCTCGCTTAGTGGCTCAGTAGGTGAAGTTGCTAATGTCTGTGATTATGGTGGTTGGAAGCTATTACATGTTCTGTTTCCTCAGTTTAAGAAAAAGTGCAGAAAATACAAGGTAGGTGTAGTCAAATACCGCTCATTGCTAATAAAAACTTTTGTAAAACAAGTAATAGGTAAAAGCAATCTAGGAAGACTTTATTTCTTTGTTTACAGACTGGCTGTCTGTATAATACTCCAGTGATGTGAGAAACTGGAAGATTAACTTCGCTATATCACAGCCTGTCGTGGTTCATAGTTTATTGAATTCTTATAGAAAACTTAAAGTGGGAAATGAAAGCTAGAGGTGAATGGGGGCTGTGCTGTATGTAAGTGAACTTTGGTGGGGTAATTTTAAATTTTAAAAATATAGTAAGTAAGTCTAGAAAGGCATTCCACATACCAAGAACCAGTCTCTGACACTGAACCAGGAGGTCTTTGCCTGCAACCTTACAGCTTACACTGCATCCATCCCTTATTCTTATCCCTGTGATTGGTGGGCCTAGAGAGTGGCAGCTCTGTTTCTTTTGGGCTGTGACAGGAGTCTGTAAGAGCATTTTCAATCTATCTTGTGTTTTTTTGCATAGTCTAAATTAGAGAAATTCTGTGTCTGGATCATATAAATCAAATTCTCGAAGTCAGTCCGAATTGTCCAGAAAGCTTTTCTCTCACTGATCAGAAAATCATTATCTGACTGACATTTTCTCATGTCACTAAAAGAAATCATTCCAAGGTTGCTTTGCAAACACTCTGTAGTCTGACCTCCTTCTAAATTAAGTCTTAGTTTGTATCCTGGCCTCGCATTTGTCGAAATAAATTCAGCTATGGAAAACAATGGTTAAAGATCAAAATAACTTGAGCATGAAATTGCCCTGAGTTGCTTTAGGACCTGCATTACCTGAATGGACTTTTAAAGACTTTTCAAAGACCATGGGATAAACTTCACCCATTAGGAGTATGCTATGATATCTAAGTGCATGTGTAAGATGTATTTATGCCACGCAAACTAAATCATTAATATATAACGGTTGTTAATATGCCAATAATCTTTGTCCTCCATGCCTCCTACTCCTAAGTGAAGGTCACCTATGCTCTATTCTTAAGCCAAGCCACTGCCGCTGCACCCTAATTGAAGTGTGCATTGCTGTAATATGGTGAGAATAGCTTATTTGTGTGTGGGTAGAGGCCACAGGGTAGTTTCCTCATGTCTAGCCTTTCTGCTGGCCCTTGCTGCAGCGGGATCAATTAATGTCTGTGTGTGTGTGTGTCTGCGTGTAATTGCATGCGTGTAGGAGGGTCAGCACGTGCGTATTTGGATCAAGAAAGAATAAGCAAGAGAGAGAGAGTTTGTGTGTGTGTGTGTGCGTGTGTGGTGGCAGACCTCCCCTGTCTAACTGCTGCCCTGCAGCACCTCCTCTAATATGCTGAGCACTCAGGAGAGCTCCTTTCTGCTCCTCTTCCTCCTTGTAACTTATCTTTCTCCTTTTTTTCCCTGTTTACCTCACATACACATTTTTTTTCTCTTGAGGTGAAATATGATTTGTTTTCTTTTTTTTCCGTCTTGTATCAGTATTGGTTTGCACATGTCATGGCCACGTACACACTTCCTAATGTGTACTCTAAGGTGATCAAACAGCGCACTGGTTCGTCTGATTTGCTTCCTCTCATGCACCAAATCTCATTTCCTTTTTTTTTTTCCCTCCTTACTCCTACACTTTTCTTTCCTTCTCGTCTCACCCTGTTGTTTCACGCACCCTCTTCAATCCTTCACTCCTATCTGTCTCTCCCACCATCCACACCACTGTTTCTTATCACGCTCTCATTTTTCTCCTGTTCTTTTCCCATCCACGTTCTTCCCACCCTATTACATTTTTCCACAGCTGCTGATATATGCTTACTTCATTCAACTTTTCTTCACTTATTCTTTTGGTGTCACTTTTTTGTCGAGGGGGACTTATTTCTTTCTCTCTCTGTCTCCCTCTCTGGCTCATGCCATCAATGTGAGTGATTGTGCAATCCTGCGGCATGTTAAAGACATGAGGAGACTGTCAAACAGATCAATAGACAGCATCTGAATATATCTTAGAACCTCCTTTCTACACACCATTGCTCAACTCTCTCACACACACACACACACACACACACACTTTTTCACATAAAAAAAAAACATCTAAGCAATCACACATGTAGGCGCACCAATGCATTCAAGGATTAGATGTGTAGTCGCAGTCACAAACATTGACAAATATAGACAAGCGCAAACACACATATACACAAAAGCTCAAACAATTATGCAATGTTGCATTTATAAAACAGATATTTTATTTTATTTTATATATGAATATAAAGACACACACATTCCAAAACATGTGTATGGGTCACCCAGACGGGCGCAGTGATTGCTGTGCTTTACTGTGATTGATTTCCTGTCTGAACCAGAGGAAGTCAGTTCATCTGATTAAAGACAGACAAGTTGAGAATTAAAGATTGGAAGCCGCTCTTTCTGTGTCTCTGGCTCTTTCTCTCTCTCACACACACACACACACACGCACGCTATGAGATCCTACAAGTGCCTAATCTCTTATCTATCCACTGCACTAGTGGCCTCTGCAGAAAGCAGAGCTGACATCATGTACCATGTTGTTTGTCAGATCATCCGTCATCCTGAAACGGCTCCGGCACGGAGGCTAGAGTGCAGCAGCACATCAGTTAAAGTAGACCCCTGTAATGGCTGCATCTGCAAGAGCACTCTCGATTCACATTTTATACATTTATCTGTCGTTCTTATCTAGTGTGGTTTCCAGGAAACTTCCACTGCCACATAAGTAAGAATACATGGAAAGGTCAAAGCTGTAGTGATTTCACAGTATGTGAGTGTTGACAATGAGACTTCATGCAGGGGATGTAAGTACTCAGTTATAATGTTCATCATTTAATTAACATATTATAATGATCCAAGTATCCACATCCTAGCATTACACTGTACCAGCGATGGGATTGATTAGAGTAATTCAATATGAAGGGAGGACAGGGCAGCAACATGAATAGAAGAAATGTCTGGACAGAAAGTTCTGAGACAACAACCATTTATCTTCTCTTAGGCTCCATACCACCCTGCCCGCTGTTTTCACCATGGAACAGCTCTGTGCTAAATTAGCTTATTTGTTAAGTACTTGCAGGCTTTTATTTTCTTGTCACCACTACCTTCAGAGACTTGCTGCGAACTTGACTGCCTCTGGTGTGGGAGGACACTCTTAGGTCATTTTGGTGTCAGGGATTGCAGGACTTGTCCTTGTCTTGCATAAAGGTTCAGGGCTATGTGAAACTAAATATTGTCTTTTGCCTCACTAACAAAATTAAGAAATATGGTGAATCATTGCTTTGCTGTCATCAGTTGGTTTCTATATTCTTCCAGATTTCTTTTAAAGGTCCTGTGCTTGTATGACATGAAGGTTTAAAATTATTTAATACTAATAAAAGTGCCTCAAGTGGTACCTTTCTTGTGTGATGTAATCGCCATCCAGAGTAGAAGTGATTGTACAGATGTCAGCTCCCAAACTTACTCCCTATTTCTTTCTGCAGCTAATCTATGCCTGTTCCACTACCAGTCCTTTGTAGCTCTTCGTTTAAAATCACTAGACTGTTTCAAATACTGGGAGAGAACCAAAAGGACAATCATCTCTGGGGTATTTTCTCCACTACAGAACTGTCACAATGCCATGATGAAAAATAAGCAGAAAGAAGTGAAAAGAGAAGTAAATGAGACAGCCATCTAAATGCCCAGCCCAGAAGAATTATACCCAGTTTACAATATTACATACCTCTAATGTACCAGTGCCAGTGCAGGGTGTGGTGTCTCCACTACCAAGCAAGGCATAAGGTACGGGTGGATGTTGGAGCAGTGTTTATGTGGCATATCTGATTTTCATGTGGGGGACTGGAGTTTGCATTTTGTCACAGATCATTAATGAGCTTCACCTTTTCATGAACAATAACCATGACCTTTGCCTAACCTTAACCGTGATGTTGGCATGCATAGATAGTTTTAAAAAAGCTGGCGTTGAATGTAATCTTGGGATCTTTACAGAATGGTCCAATATCAATGTTCTTGTCTGCTGGGATTGAAATACCCTAACAAACTGGACAATAAATTCCTTTTTGTTTCGTGTTTGTTGCTCTACTTATGCTGCAGCTATTGAACTTACACGCATCATACCTTCTTCCATTTATTTTTGGTTGTGCATGATAAGGTATGACACTGCAACACAGAAAGGAAAGGTCAGTGCAGTCATATTCATGTGTATGTAAAAAGGCAGGCAGAGTCTTTGCAAGGAAACATGCAGCTAGCTAGAATACAGCTCAATGCTTAGACTTCATGTTCTCACAGAACTCTCATAGACCCTAGCAGATCTGCGAGGCTACACTGGTTTATAAATCAGAAGCATGTGAGACGAGTAGTCTAACCCACAACCATGGAGTTCTTTAAAAACAAACAGAATCTGACAGGCAACCAATGCAAGAAGTAGTGTGTTCTCTCCTCCTGGTCCTGGTCAGCACTCTGACTTAACTGTAACTGATTTTGTAACGTACTGGGATGAACAGATAGGAAAGTATGACTGTTGATGGATCCTGGCAGCTTTTTCATTACAGTTACAGTGAATTCAAACAGCAAACCGCAGTCATGTCATAAATAATGTCAATTATACAGGGTATCAAAATCAAAGCTAGGCTTCTATATTGTTTGAATTTTATATATTAAATGTCATTGTTGACCCTCCTTTCAGCTGACTTGAGGAGTAATGTCTGAGGCAGGGTGACTGGTTCACCCTGACTTTTGTAATCTGCGGTGGCTTGGTGAGAAGCTTGGTAACATTTTGACTGTGAGCCACCTGAGTCACAAAGGAATGCTGTAGTCAGTTCTATGGATGCTTAGCCCAACCCCAGTCTTGCGCCAACCCTAACATTATCCATTTACCTCTGCATATACTTCTAAGGTGCACATCATAGCGTCTCCCCTTTTCTCTTCTGACTTCTCATCACACATGTTGGTGCGGTAAACTAAATCCCTAAACACAATCATTTAGAGTTTGTTTGAATCATGTCTTAAAACCCCCGAATTAGCAAAAGCATGGTTTATCCACCATTGTTTGTTTTGAAAACGATGTATCACGTGTCTTTGCTGCAATTGGACTGAACAGCCTTTATTTTTGTAGTTACTAAGTTACCTAACCCTTTTCCTGGGACGACGGTTCCAACCTGGTATTCGTCTCTGTATTTGATCCTAAGAGGATACATTTGTTTTGAATATTCATTTAACATGCAATAGCCCTTTAAAATAAAATGTTCTTCATATGACCAGGGCTACCTGTACAGCTGCACTATCAGCCTCCGCACAAACGCACATGAACACAAAAACTCAGGCATAGAACATGCATTCGAAAAGATTTAAGCTACACTCGTCGTCCTGAATTTGCACAGTCAGGCTAATCTAATTGCAGAGACAGAAAATGCCTGAAGGTGCTATAGAAGAACAACTCCAAATGTAGCACATAAACAATTCATTGTGTGTGTCTAGTTGCAGCTCCCTGCCGTGCGCTTGTGTACTGTATGTGTGTCTGTCTCTGAATTTGTGTGTGTGTGTGTGCATGTGCATGCATTTGCGTGTGAGAACACTAACAGGAGTCCATGCCGTGAGCAGTAATCTGCTAACATAGTGGATTGAGTTGGCTCTGCAGGATTAGCAGTGGTGTGTAACGCAAAACACACTCTTAATTACTGCGATACAGTCATGTTCAATGTAGAGGAAGAGACAAAGAGAGAAAAGAGAGGCGGCATGTGTTTAATTACTGTAATACATTCGTATACATGCTCAGTAAAGTAGGAAAGATGAAAATGCCATAGAGGGTGTGTTTAATTGTCTGTGTTTGGATATTATCTTACTGTAGGAACTTAATATCCCACATGAAGGCGTACGTATTGGCAGACACAACCTTGAACTGTGACTAACCTCGCACACTCACACCAACACGCACACAGTCATGGGTGCACGGACACAGACACCTGTGTTACCGAACTATCAGCCAGACATTTGCTCTCCACAGAAACCACAAAGGGAAGTAACTGTTCTGTCATTGTCATCACCATCTTCTTATCAGTGTGTCAGTGTGTGTGTGTGTGTACGTGTGTGTGTGTGTATGTGTGTATCACAGGCAAAGAGAGAGGGGGAGAGAGAGAGAGAGAGAGACATAGGCAGCCAGTTGGGGTAGATCAATATAACTGACTGAGAGATCACAGCAATACTTAGTGCCTCCTTAGTGTGTGTGTGTGTATGTGTTTTGGATGTGTGCGCTTTCTCATCTCTTGTTGTGCCACTCATCCTCATCCTATGTCTCATGTTGATGCAATAACAAGAATGGACAGCACAATATGACAAAGGGACATTTTACACACATATTGTTTTTTGATGCCTTGGAGTCGAATGAATGCAGCAGAACCATTATTTCTCTTAATAAATTAAATCTTTTAAAAACTTCATTTTTTATTTACTCGGTTTATCTTTGCGTATTAAAAAAAATGTGAGAAAAAAAGTGTGACAAATAAAAAAAAAATCCATTTTCATAGCACTGTACAAAAAATATCAGGTGCTGATACAGTATTATAATGTATCACAATTTCTCAAGTGGCCACTTTACTTCAACCTTCTTCATTGTCTGCCTCCTCAGAGATGCAAGGAGCCATAGATCAAGGGTTTCTCCATACGGTCAGTGTCTTGGCATCATTATACTCTGGGTTACATGCTGCTCTTGGTGGATCAAGTGTTTCAACTTTTCCCCGCATGCTTGCTGAACGTTGACCCCGAAGGCAAAAACAAAGTTTCCTCTGGATTCCTTAGATGTGCTTTAAACAAGAGGAAAAACAATTAAAACCCTAAACAGATTAAGAAATCAAAGTAGCTGCTTTTAATAATTGAAAGAGCTGTCAACCTTGAAAAGCTTTTTAGCTTCTCGTCAGAGAGCTGGAGAGTTAAATGCTGAACAAAACGTTCCATTAGGAGCTCAAGGATCCTCACAGAATGACGGTGTTTTTGAAAACTTTCGCATTTTCATGGAATCAGTGTGTAAATTCAGTATAGACTACCTGCGGCTTCAGTCTAGAGATAATCATCTACATCAGTCAGACCCTGAGCTCTCTGTCTTTCTGTTTTACATTCTGCTCTGTCGTGTCTCTTCCTAATTTCCTTCCTTCTTCCTCCTGCCAATTTGCGTTGTCAGTCTGTATCCTCTAATCATCGATCTTAGTGTCCATCTTCCTGTCAGTGTTTGGAAGAACTTGGGTCCAGTAACACACACACACACACACACACACACACACACACACAATCTCCCTGTGTCTATCCTTTTGAGATCTCCCCCCTTGATTCTCTAATGCCTTTAGTCCTTCACTCCAAATTAGTCTTCAAATCCACATAAATCAATTCTGATATAACAGTGTGTCACATGAACGGAGCTGAATCACTGAAATAAAGAGCAGTATTAATAAGAGAATGGATGGCTGCTACCTAACCTCTTTTTTTTTCTAATTTCTCTCCATCTAGAATGTCTCTAGCTTTCTTTCCCTTAGCCCTGATTAGGTTGTTGCCCCATCCACTGTGCAGAGTGTAGCGCTCTGTGCCTAATTGACAAGTTCAATCAGAGAGACAAATGAAGAGGGGAGCCACTGACCTTTCAGAGGTAGTCACTGCTCTCCTGTCTCTGTCCTGTCCTCCTTCTACCCTTGTTTTCTCATTTTCTGTTCCATCTTCACTCCCCTGTTCTGAGTTGTCTTTTCTCTTCTACCTTCATCTCTCCTCTTTCTGCTGTTTCCTTCCCATCCCTACCCTCTTCTCCTTCTTCTGGCCCTCCCCTTCTCTTCATTCAGTAAATGAGTTGTCAGTCTGTCCAATTTATTTTGACAACTTATTCTTCATAACAGAAAATTGCAGCATACATACATGCTCGCTCCATCTTTCTCTCTCACACACACACACACCCACGCACGTCTGCTCATGTGTGTCTATTTTCACATGCCACCCACATCTAATGGCCCACCCCTCCCTGCACTGAGCTAATCAAGGAGGGAGAAAATCAATGGTCCACAGCAGAACAATGGCTGCTTCCATGGTGCAGTGGAGTCGTTTATCTGTTTGAGGCCCGTGTCCCACTTGCTCTCCGTCTGACCCACCAACTGTGACTGATAGTGCAGCCATGCCACGTCAGGGTCTACATTACAGTGTGACCTCTACGTGTCAAGCATACTCGCTAATGGCTGCGAGCGCTTTAATTCACCACCGCAGCAACCGGAGAGACATGAATGATCTGTCGGAGGAGTAAACATAGTTATGCATGTGTGCACGTGTGCGCCGCACAGCTCTAAGCATACAAATTATGACATCCTTACAACAGATGGTGAAATCTGAATCATAGATTTACGAGAAGCCCAACACATATTCTGATTATTACATTCACACTCGCACTCTTCAGTACTCAGACTTTGTTAGTTGAAAGGAGAAAATACATCTATTTATTCCATTTTATTATTAAAGTAACAATTTGTCAAAATTTCCTGTGATGTGGTGTGTTAGCAGCTGCTGCAGCACAATGCAAATTCAGTCCACAGGCATTTTAAGTCCCTTTACGTTAGCTGAGCAATGCAGTCTGATACAACTGTACAAGAACATAAACAACAACTCTGCAGCACCGAAAGAGTGCATTTAATATTTTTCAGAAATTATAAACAGAACTTAAACTTATTAGTATGAGGGCTAAGTTTATGCGAGTCCATCAATATTTCTGGGATCGTATTCACAGAGATTAAGCTGACTTCACACATTGCTTTTGCAGAGTTGAAGCTGAATTCAACACGCATGTCATCAAACTGAGAAGTGGTGTCAGGTGAGCATCATCATCCTCTTCATCTACAGTTTGTATAAACAAACATCCAACCAAGCTTCTGCACAGTGCATTAGTCACAGTGTCACCAGGTTTCCGATACTACATATTTCACGGGGATGTGCAAATTACTTTTCATTTTGCCATTTTCAGATCTAAAAATCAGACCACTATGTGTACTTCACTCATTCAGCCTGACATTGCGTTCATCTTCACTTATTTTTGTTCAGGCAGATCAGGTGGAGTGAAAACTATGCTTGATGCATTAAATGTGCTTTAAGCTAACACACACACACAAAAACCTAAATGGGGCTACTGGGCATTCACACACAGTGTGAGAGAGAGACGCACTGTAGTAACTGTGCAAACCATGCTGTGTGAGACGGAGACTGAAGGACCCCAGCTATGTGACAGGGTGAAGTTGAAGAAACTAAATATGTTGTGATGGAGATCATTGACAGCTCCAGTAGAGAGCCAGTTTATTATCTGACATTAATAAAAGCTGATCGCATGTTACCAGGACAAAAAAAAAAAAATTGGTTTGTCTGGCAGTGGAGGGGACATCATAGCAGAGTGTGTAAATAAACATATTCAAAATACACTGCTCAGATAAATTAGAGGAACACTTTTTAAGCAGAGTATAGTATCAAGTTAGTTAAGTATTAGAGGGGGTAGTTAATCAGTGTCAGCTGTTTTGGTGTGAATGAAATTAACAGGTGCACTAAAGGGGCAACAGTGAGATGACCCCAAAAACAGGACTGGTTTTGCAGGTGGAGGCCACAGACATTTTTTCCCCTCCTCATCTTTTTTTGATTGTTTTCAGTAGTTTTGCATTTGACTAGGGTCATTGTCTCTACTGGTAGCATGAGGTGATACCTGGACCCCACAGAGATTGCACAGACAGTCCAGCTCCACCAGGACATCAATACGTGCCATTGCCTGACGGTTTGCTGTGTCTCCCAGCACAGTCTCAAGAACATGGAGATTCCAGGAGACAGACCTGTACAGGACAAATCTTGGCACCCTGACTGCCATTAGGTATTGGAATGAAATCCTTAGACCATTCGCTGGTGCAGTGGGTCCTGGGTTCCTACTGGTGCATGATAATGCCCGGCCTCATGTGGCAAGACTATGCAGGCCTCCACACTCGCCTGGCCTAAATCCAATGTAACATCTCTGCGACATCATGTTTAGGTCCATCCAACACCTCCGGTTGCTCCTCAGACGAAGGCTGTTTCTGGCTCTTTGGGGGCCCTATGGAAGCTTATATTGGGGGCCCTTGTTTTGAATCGATACAAGGAATTTAAACCCTTCCGTGATCTGTGGCAATTCATCACAGTAGATTCTCAAAACTGAAGTTAAAAACAACAACAAAGAAAATCAAGTCTCTCAACATGTTCCACCACGACTCGTCATCTATGCCTCATCGCTGGCTTCATTTACCTTCCTATACTATGTTGAATCAATTGAGTTTTTCTATAAGTGGACAGAAACATCTATGGGATAATGAAATCAAACAGGATGCACCTGAACACTATTTGGAGGGTCTGAATACATGAGCGATAAATGAGAGATGTCCACAGCCAACCGTAGCTACAGGAGAGAGATGTGTGTTTTCAGATTTTCTAAAAACGTGCTTTCACTTGTCATTACAGGTTACTGAGTGCAGATTGGGGTAACAAACACAATGTTATCCATTAAACAAATAAATCTGCACCACAATCATTTGTGCAAAATTAATATGTGTGAGTACTTACTGAAGCCATTGTACATTTGTTCAAATCCTTTTTGAACAAATGTACAATCCTTTTCGAACCTTGTTTAGAAACATCTTGTTTCAATGCCAGTCAGCCTCTCAGCAGAATATCCTTCCCTCTTCCTTTTGCAAGTTTTGCATCACCAGGCTAGGGGTTAGGGGTGAGACATTTGTCATATTCAGTCAACTCAGAATATGCAGTAGCAGTTGCTAAGTTCATCTAAGGTTTCCCCACAGTCTTTGGAAAAGAAAAAAATCTAATTTTTACTGACATCTCAGTAGTCACCATAAACAGATTAGTGTGTTGTTTTCCCACTGTGTCTGCCTTTACTGAAGCAATTATGAGCTTTTTGCTTTGACATTGATCTGACCTCTGTAGCTATTAGTATCTCTAGTATAAATTCATGCAATATGAATTTTGTTTCACTTTTCACTTGGAGTAATACGTTGTTTAATGTCTGCATTTGTAATGTTTTTGGTTGTTAATTTCTGACAAATACAGAGGTACATACAGGAAGTCACCTCTTAAATCTTAATACATGAAACATCTTGCAAGCTTAAGTAGAAGTTTTCTTTTATAACAACCCCTCTTCTTCACAGTTTAATAATAAAAAAGAGCCTGATCTAGCCTCAGACAAACAGCCAGTTGAGAGACTTAATGGCCACATATGAGGGGATAAATCCATGGTCCTCTCTGTGTGTGTGTGTGTGTGTGTGTGCGTGTGTGACGAGTTCAAAGCCTTTTGTCGCAGTGGGATGAAGTGTCAATGCGGTCAGGGAACATCGAACAGTTTGCCCTGTAGATTGCCTTGTTAAACAGCACTTGTCTACCTGTCAAAATCCCTCCAGGCCTTTTTTCTCTGTCTCATCCAATAATATCTAGTAGAAAAGTGTATCAAGAGTCACCTCTGAACATCAAGGCATCACACTCTTTTTTTCTCTTTGGGGGGAGAAAACATCATATTCCTGAAGAGCCATGGGTGCCATTGCATGAGTTGCATTTTGGCTTATTTTTTTTTTTTATTTGTGTTGTTTGAAGTGCGTTCAGTTGATCCCACAGCATTTTGCATCTATTGTCTGATTGTACCGAGTCTCTCGCTGCTTTCTGACGCTTTGGCTTTTTTCTCACTGATTGCTTTCCTTCTACCGTGAGATTTCTTGTGTGAAGAGCAATCAGAGGAGACAAACTCTACTGTGGATCTCACTGATGCTTGATTCTTCAAAGTGTGCCATTTTCCCTGGCCCCTTTTTTTTTTTTTTTTTTTGTTCAATCTATTTTGCTTTTTACACATCCTCCATCCAGTCACATCACTGCATTTACATATTCCCCTCATGGAGCCACTCTCTGAAGTGTGGGTGGTATGTATTATGTATGTGAATGTGTTCTTCTAAATAGATTATTTCTCAGCTTCTCTGGAAAAAAAAAACTTGATACAATTAGAAAATCAAGACAGAGGTGAGATAAAATGATCAGATTGCTTGTCACAGACATTTACTTGACTTGATGTGCGTTTGATGTGAGATCAAATTAATTATTACTTAACTCAATTTGAGTGTTATTGTGTGCACTTTTGCACAATTTTTTTTTCTCAACACAGTACTGTCATCTCCATCTTCCATCTTCTTAATGTGTGGTAACAATTTTTTTTCCTCCCAACCAACAAAAATTGTAAAATCAATTGCATCTGGCACTTGGACTCACGGATGAACTGATTAGGTTATGAGTCTGAATGGAGATGTGTTTAAACACACATGCAATGCTTTCCTTTTCTAGAATGAGCACAGGTACTTATGAAAGACATGCTATTGCCATTGTAAGATGTTTAATTGTTTTTTTTTTATATGTTAATAAGCATTTTTGCATCTGGAATTTTGCTGTTTCTGTCATCAGAATGACTCGTTTACAAGGTGTAGTTGTCAGCGAAGCCATATCGTGATCCAAATCAAACAGACAGCAGCCACAGAGGAAGATGGCATTTTAGAAGCTCACAAACATAAATTCATGGATCCCATCATTCTGTATTTTGTAGGAAAACCCCCTCAAACAAGTGGCATAATACTCCTCACAATACATGTACCAACAAGAACAAATTGATTCTAAGGTGCTTTCTGGATGGAACTTGTACGGAGCACAGCTTGTTATTTAGCATTATGCTACAGTACAGAGTGTAATCAGCCTTTTTCTTTACAGCAGCTGAAGTCAGACTTTTTGCACCAACAGCTGTCCATGGCTGAAGCAGCTGGCATCTTTTGATCGTTCTGCCAGAATCATGATTTGCTTTTCTCTGATATCCAGCGATACAACCATTAACCTTGTCTATCTGTCATGGACTGCCAAAAGCACTACTGCTCAAAACTGCAAAAAGCTCAGCTCAAAAGGTACATTTATATTATAAGGTCGTGAAGCCTATGTTCATGTGTTAATTTCAACTCATTCATGTTGATGTTTTCTGTTTTGCACTTCAGAGCAGCGCTGCTATGAGATAGAGATCAAACCAGTGCAGGTGTTTGCTTCTTTTTTTATATTTGCTCATTTTTTGGATTATTAGTTTTAGATATTTCATGACTCATATGTGTCTCTAGGCACAGCTGCTGGTAGCTCAGTGTGTATCCTTGTTCCACATTATTTAAGATGCAAGTGTTTGATAAAAAAGAAAAATGTTTGTATTTGCTAAGATCTTTTTTTTTGTTCTCAAGCACATGACAGCATACTGTGCATGATTTGAAAGTTTCCTAACAACACATTACAACAGACATACATGCAATATGACACTCCCTTTAAAGATTTAGTGAAACTATACTAAGGTCACCTAACTTCTGTCAGGCGTGTAGAGACACAGACACAGTGTGAACGAAACGCCCTTGTTGCGTGTGGGATTGACCCAACTGCGGAGT